>JAJEKB010001426.1:1294584-1363890 GCA_022393335.1 Macrotrachela quadricornifera | reverse complement strand
AAGAATGAATACTGTAATAAGTAATATCAAATACATTTTTGATTATAGTATGACATGGAAAAAAAGACTTTATTCTTTATATAATATAATATTTGTGCTTGCGTCATTCGTTCCATGCAAAAATATTGTTTTTGTTGTGTGTGACGTTATCTATTAGTATCATAGTCAAATGTATGTTGTATACATGATGTTTGATCCTTTCGTACTTTGTCCTTATCTTTCTTAGCTTCGTCATCGTGACGAAAACGAAGAAGGATATGGAAGGGGTGTTTTGCGATCCATCATAGAATCGATTGATTTGTATCAGGTTTGAATAACGAATCATTCGTGATTACTCTTTTCAATTTTATCTCATGAAAACGATATTGACAATATTTGTGGGTGTCGTCGCCCACAAGTAACAGAAAGAAAAAACTTTCATTTTTCACGAGTAAGAACCACATGTGTTTGTAGATTCAATAGTAGTGATTACGAATATCACAATAAAATGTTTTAAAACTGCTTTATTAATTAAAAAATAGATCAATCAATCTTTTGACGAAAAGACAAACTAATCTGCTACGTTTCAATTCTTGCTTTTCAAGAATCGATTTTCTGTCAACAATCAATCAAGGACGTATTCATAGTTGGGCCTAGAGGACCCCTCCCCCACAATACAAGTTTGGTCTGATTAGATTTTTAATAAAAATATATATTATACAAATAATATGCTTAGTTTGATTTAACATTGGTTTAGATGAGTAAAGAACTTGATTTTAGCACATTTTTTCGTCAAATATACGAAGAAGATTATAAAACCTTCATGGAAACAACTTAACGGAATTAGATGAAAAGTTTAACAAGGAACAAAAAAATATTATTTTTACTTGGAATGTGCTTCTTCGTATTAAATCATTTTACGCTAATTTAAATCGTTCGTCCTAAATATTTGCAATACTAGCAGTGTCTGTTGCAGCAACAGAAAGATCATTTTCTACCAGCAGTGCCACATATCCAGAAAATTGGGCATGCTGGAGATGCCATGAGAGATGCGACATTGCCTCATAACACATTGTTCGTTTATTACATGTATCTTCCAATTGGTGTCAGAGACAAATCTCCTGTAGAGACGCCGCATCTCTCAAATTTCTATCTCCTCACACCTTCTGATAATTCTTTTTTGAGCTTGGAGCACTGAGTAAGATGGTTCTAGTGCCATCTCTTTGTTGCTCATTGTTTCATAACATGTGTTTTTCTTGAAGTCTTAGTGTGATAGTATGTGAGACATTCATTGCCTGAAGTGTAGTTAGTTAGTTTATTATAATTGTTGTTTTCATTGCTTTGTGCATTGTGTCATCTGCAATGAAAAAGTAAATTTTTTAAGACTTTTTGATTGAAACATTCATGATAGTTCTTTGAAACACGATTGATAGAGGATGACCTGAAAATTAAGATGAAGAATCGAAGTCGTTTTATAGAAATTGAATACAAGTGAGGGAGGCAGTTCATATAATCTTCCAAACTTCATTCTTTTTTATTGGAAAAGTATCACGACTATGATTGTCTATGTACAAAAAAATAGAAAAAAACTCAAGTTTAGGGAGATGAAAGTCGATTAAAAATGGACTATGGTCATATTACTTGAATCAGTGATTTAAACATCAATAATCATGAAAGTATACGGTTTAAACCGATTATTTCAATTATTATGATTATAATTGATGTTCGACATTAAGAAGGATCGATTATGATTATAATAATTGAAATAATCGATTAAAATCGTATGATTATAATCGCATTTTAATCGATATTTGTAGTCAGTTTTTTTTACAAGGCCATCATACATAAAAATTCAGTCACAATTTTTTTTGTAAATAATAGGAATCACAGCTCAGAGAATATTTTACTTTTTTATGATTTGTTAAATGAAATCTATCTATTAAATATCTTGATGTTGCCACGATCATGGTTGCCTGTGATCGCTTCATAAATCCTTTGGTCCATTGGTCTTTGACATATTGTTGTAATAAACAACCTAAATCATTGAGAGCAGTGATTATATTAATTTTTAAATGGCGTGATAAATGTTTTACCTGCATCATACACAATTATACGCGGTAGCTTCTGGTTACATTTGAAAACATGTGTTAGAAGATCTAACACCTCCTTCTGGCTTTCCGTTCGAATTAGTTCTGCAAAATCGAGGATTACATTCTTGCCTGTTGCAACTACCAGTACACCCATTGCTCTTTCTCGTAAATCAACTAATGGAATGTCATCTTTCTTCACATTACAAGATAACTAAATAAGAAAAATCGACAACGTTAGTTTACCGCAGAGTTTATGAAATGGTTTTTTTGACCCTTGTTAAAGCATTTAGAACTTTTTCCAAGGGGGAAACAGCGGATTTGGGATTCTTTAGCATTTTAACTTTGCTTCTCCTTCTCTATCAAATGAATACCAACTTTTCTTTTATAAAACAGCGTTCTATCGCGTCCTAAGACCTAGTGATTTGGCTGAATTGATGGCACTTTCGCAATCACAACAGAAAAAAAATATTTATAGGCTTTCGGCCAAACAAGTGGTTTTAATTCACATTAAAAACGTTCTACGACATTAAACTTCTGCCATTTCTCATGTTTTTCTCTGCGCTAGAGGATTCATCGCTTTTAACTGGTTACTATTGAAACTTCTTAATCAGTATTCACTATTATGTGTAAACAAATATGAGTTAGTGATAGGAGTGTCATAATACCAATAACGTCAATAACAAACCATTTACTATTGAGTGATATTGGGATTGATCTTGACTGATATTGAGGTATTGATATTGACAAGAACTGCATCGATTCAAAATCAAAAAGTTTAGCTCTTTTTGCGCGAAAAATTTGATTAACCACTTGACTGTTAACGACGTATATATCTGTCAGAGAAATTTTTATTGCAAACATGAAGACTATAATTCCTTATATCTGTTTTTTGTGTGCTATGGGTTGGCTCTAACATCCTGCATCTATTTTTGCTTACTCTAGTGATTCTGATGCCTCATGTCGACTATGTTCCTCGCTCTTGAAATTACATAATAGGAAGGGAAAAAGTTGAATAAGATTAAAATCAGTTTATTGTATATGTTTTGTTCAGTGAAGCTCTTTCTTTTGTTCTCTTTCTTCCAGTAAAGGTATTTGTCAGCGATGACGAGTGTCCTTACTATCATTTCTCTTTCTCCTCTGCAGTACGTCACTCTTAGAGACCTTCCTTCTCTGTTCTATTCACATAGTGTTTTGTGCCTCTTTATTTCGTGTTCTGTTTCTTTTCTTATATGTGTGTGCAGTCTGTTTTTCATATTCATTCATTTTGATATACATTCATCGATGAGTGTACTCTCTCTTTCCTTATTGCAGACATGGCTTAGCTAGAGAGAAAGCTCACAGTATTTTTCCATACTGTTTTCTATGGCGTTTTCCTTCCTTTTTTCATGATGTCACTAAGGTATATTTCAACTGTATCCTATTCATCATTGGTATATTCCATTATTTCAGATTTATATTCTCTACGTACGTTAAAAGTTTGTGTGTGTGCTTAGTTTTGAAATCAACATCATATACATAACAATGTTTTACCGGATCTAAGATATATTTTCATTTGCTGATATTCTCTATTGCTCGATCAAGTTTTTTCGACAAAATCAGAATGATATCAAGCAACTATTCTTACAGTGATACTGACGATAGCTTGTCAACGTCCAGTTCATCTTTGCCTGACACCAATGAAGAAATTGATTTAACTAAATGGACCGTTGCTCCAATGTCAATAGAGATCCATTTCAGTTTGTTGGCAATCGCAAAGTTCAAGTCAAAGGAGCTCAAACTCCTATTGAATTTTGGAATTATATTTTTCCTAGAGATTTAGTACAAATAATTGTATATGAAACAAATCGCTACACTGATAATGTATGTAAAAATTCCAATCCTCGTCAGCAATATTCACGTATAAATAAATGGATTTCAACAAATATTGATGAATTTAATGTTTTTATTGCGTTACTGATATTACAAGCAGAGATGTCCATCGCGGCTGAGAGTCTGCCGCTGCCGCGCTGCGCCGCGTTGTGACACTAAAAAAGCTTGCCGCTGCCGCGATGGTATTTTTAAAAATCTCTCGATTTTCAAGGCTGTGACTGGTTTAAACTAGAGCTACTGTCGCTAATCGTTCAGGTTCGTCAAGTCTTATAGTGCAGCAGACATCAATGTCAAGATTATCTGTAAATTCATGAGTTTTTTAAATTTTTTTCTAGAAAAGCTGCCGCGACGCGTCGTTAAAAAAACTTATCGCTGCCGCACCGCGTCGCGACGGTATTATTAAAATTGCTACCGCGCCGCTGCCGCGCCGCAATGGTTTTTGTAAAAACTCTGCCGCTGCCGCTGCCGCGACCGCCACGGCGGCAGCGGTAGCGGCAGCGCCGCGATGGACATCTCTGATTACAAGGGATAATAAGAAAACCGGAACTTCAGATGTATTTTTCGACCGATGAACTTTTAGCTACACCGATTTTCAATAAAATTATGAGTGCTGATCAATTTCAAATATTACTCAAAATGTTACATTTTGAAACCGATCAAGGTCCCGATAACAAATTGAAAAAGATCTGGCCAGTTATCGAAGCCCTACGTTCTTCATTCAAAAGACTGTACAAACCAGGAAGATTTTTAGATGTTGACGAAAGCTTGCATATGTACAAGGGTCGCCCATCGTGGAAACAATATATTCCGTTGAAAAGAGCACAATTTGGATTTAAATTTTTCATGTTATGTGATATAAATGGTTATATTCTCGATTTTATTATTTATACTGGTCGCGATACAAATTACAGTGACAAATTTAGTGATTCGTCGTTATCAAGTCGAATAGTGATGACATCGGCGGAAGATTATCTGGATTTAGGTCACTGTATCATAATTGGTAATTATTATTCCTCACCAGAACTGTTTCTATACCTCGTCAAGAGAAAAACAGATGCCGTTGGAACAGTTCGTTCAAATCGAAAAAGTCTTTCACCCAATTTTAGAAATTCTAAGCTCAAAAGGAATGAAAGAATTACAAGATATTACGGAAATTTGATGGCATTAAAATGGTTTGAGAAAAAATATGTTCATGTATTATCAACATATCATGAAAACAATATTACAATCATTCAGAAGAGACAAACTCAAGTTGAAAAACCAACATGTGTTCATGAATATAATGACACAATGGGTGGTGTCGATAGGACCGATCAATTGATAGCTTCTTATTGTATACCTCGATAAAGATTGAGAAAATATTTATGGTTTTACTTGATTTGGCTATATTGAATTCATATCATTTATATAAAATACGAACTCAGGAAACAGGTTATGATGTAATGACACAACTTCAATTTCGTATAGCCCTCGCTTGTTCTCTACTGGAACAAAATTTACAGGATAATTTACCGGGACACCTAGTCATAAAAGGGAGACCATCAAGTGAACCTACACCAGCACGGTTAGTTGGACGGCATTTTCCATCTTTGATTCCTTCAAGTGAAACCAGGCAGCTTCCAGCAAGACGATGTTACGTTTGTAGTCGTACAGAAAAAAAAACTAACTGGACAAGACATGAATCAAGATAAGAATGTTTAATTTGTGATGTTGGACTTTGCGTTGATCCATGTTTTCGTATTTATCATACAGTATTGAACTTTTGAGCGAAACTTTCAATTTTGAAAACACAGTTTTCTAGAACAAAGTTTTTTGTGCTTTATTATTGAGTAAGCAATTCTTGTTTTCTATATGAAACAATAAAGTATATTTGTCCGCTAACGTCTTTTACTATCCTTAATTATCTACGAATTTGTAAAAACTATTTTGCAAAAAGTTTACCAGATAGTTTAAAAAAAACTTAACAGTCAAGTGGTTAATAAAATAATTAACTAATTAAATATTAATTAAGCATTGTCTCAAGGATAGCTTGATAGAATTCAACTCCAAAGGTGTCCATTCGATAATGCTCGTCGAGGTCTATCTTGGTCCACTTTCTGAACGAATCCGACCAGGTTTTACGGAAATTTTGGGATTTTCAATGGTTTTTTTCGGAGTATTTTGAGTTTTTTGGGATGAAAGAAGGATGGTTGGAAAAAACGGAAATGTGAATAGGATAGAGCTCGTCGAGTTGTATCCCGGTCAACCTTTTGTTTTTGTTGGTCCACTTCGTGAGCGAATCCTATCTAAAAATATTCGAATCCTGACGTAAGATATCCTACGTTACAAGAGATTAATATCTTTCCTTCTCTATATGATAGTTTATTTTACCTAATTCAATTCTTAAGTATGAAAATTGATTTTAAAAATACTTCCTTTTAATACATTTAATTCAAAGTAGAAAGATTGATCTTGTTTCTTTTCAATTATGTTTTTTTATACTATTTGATCTAATGTATAAAAACAGAAATTAACATTTTCTTTTTTTTATAGAGGATACTGACTTTTGCTTGAGTCTTTTTATAAGATCAAAAAGAAACATGGATTTGTTAGCGGGATTGTTTTATTTGATTTCATCACGTTCTTAATGATAGAAATTGTTAGTTCTTTCTTTATATAAAATATTTTTTTATACTTAATTAAATTCATGAGACTAGAAGTTGTCACTTTCTCCTTTTTATTAAATATATAAAATATTATTTTTATTCTTGTTGTTTCATAAAGATTTTTTGAATGTCATATCATTTAGGTTTTTAACGATAGAGACTGTTATTTCGTTTAGACAGAAAATTTTATTTTACACGATATAATTTATGGGGAAAGAGAAAGGAAATTAGGACACAAAGGGAATAATATAAAAGAAGAAATTATAAATAAATTTACTGTATATTGAGTCTAAGTAGTCATGAATTAATGGATATTTTAAAATTCACCGGAATGTTAACATTAAAAAATCTAGATGTTGAAATACATCTTTTACTTTATCAGAAAGAATTCTCTATTGGGTAGAGTTTACATAAATATATAATCTTTATAAACAAATATTTTCACATGCAGATAAACTTCATAAATAGCGCATAAACAAACATTCGAGATTAATTGTAAAATATAAATATTTTTTTGAGATGTCTTCTACGAATGCCACCAACGATATGAGTACTGCTCTTAATGCTATTACTTGGACTTCAGTTATGTTTGCTCGATATTGGTGTATAATCATGTTCATTCTTGGCTTTATTGGACATTCATTAAATATTTATGTGTTTACTCGTCCGACACTTCGTATTAATCCATGTGCCAGATATTTTTGGGCATCGAGTATTGCTGGTTATGTTGTCATTTTTAGTATTCTTCCAGTACGTCTATTACAAAATGGTTACAATATAAGTTTATTTATTCCTTTAGTAGCTATGTGCAAAATTCTTTCATTTCTACTTTCTTGGATAAGGTATTTTTCATCATGATAATAGGATAAAATCGAATAAAACTTAGTTTTGTTATCTTTTATAGAATTCTACCATGTGGATTTGTAGCTATGGCTTCTGCCGATCGGTAAATAATAATAATAATAATAATAAATAAGAACTTTCAATTAAATATAATATTTTCTTTTTCTTTAAGATTTTTTTGCAGTTCATTATCTATGACACTTCGTAGTTGGAGTTCAGTTCGTATTTCTAATCGTTTAATTCCATTGATAATTCTATTTATTGGTTTTACACAAATACCAATACTTATCTTTTATACAATTAATTCACAACCAATAATATGTCTCGGTCAACCGAATTTATTTCAAAAATTGAATGGAATTTTAATTTTAATTGTATGGAGTATAATTCCATCTTCAGCTATGTTAATATTTGGTCTTCTTACTATTCATCATATTAAACAATCAGTTAAAACAGTTGCAAATCAAAATAATGCAAACCATCAACAAAAACGAACCAAATTTATTGATCGACAATTGATACAAATAACGTTTATTCAATCAATTTTATTTGGATTAACATCAGCTGCTGGTGCAATTGGTGGAATGTTCAATGTAATCGATGATAATTCACGACAAGATCCATTAGAATTAGCCAAACAAAGTCTTATTAAAAATGTACTCTCTTTTATTGGTCTCCTTGGACCATGTGCAAGTTTTTATTTATGTACATTATCAAGTCAATTATTTCGACGTCAACTTTTAAATTTATTTCATTGTCGACAGCGACGTCAAGCACATCCTATGATAAATATATTTCCTATGCATCAAAGGAATTAATTAACTGGTTCATTATTTTTTGCATTCATAATATGACAGAATCTATCTCAAAACATGCTACTTGTTTGATTTTTGTGCCTAAATATTCAAATAAAAGATTTCATTTAGTCATTCTTTTCATAATTTACAATTTGTAGAAAACCCAGTTAAGTTATAAAAAATGATCCATGTAATATTGTCTAGCGAATATATTTATGAAATTCATTTTGTTATTAATATTCTTAATTTACTTGATAAGATTTAACTTATTATTTAAAATCGTACTGAAAATTATTGATGTATAATATTTGCTTGAGGATATTAATGAAAAACTAGTTCAAATAACAGATATCCTGTTCTCTTTAATACACTGTTAGGAAACAAGTTTATTTTACTTATTCTTAAGTCTCTCGAACTCTTTGCTTTTGTGCTATCATATTTTGCATCAAATGTATTGCTGAGTAAAGATATAATATAAGAGATTTACTTCAATATGGTAAAGATCATTGAAATAAAATTCTTATACTATATCTTTATTTAGTCATAAATTTTATATGAAATATGATGGCATAGAAATAAAGAGGGGAGAAAGATTTTTATCCGAAGGCATCAATAACTTAAAAAAGAAAATAAAACCATTGTCTATCAAAATTATGTCAATTAGTTCGTAGATTTTACTGTTTTTTATTAGATCTATCCATTTAGTGGTGATCGTACCGAATGATGAGAATGATTTATTAATTGATTTTGTATTGAGTTCAATCTTTCCAGTCTTCTTACCTCGAATTCAGTTGAAATTTGGATATTTCATTCTCGAATTGTTGTTTATGAGGTACATTCTTCGTGTTGATGATTATTTTAGCTTGTCAATCTCGAGCTAAAACGGCTATTATATTATTTTAATAGTCCACAATTTGTTTCTTTCTTCTTTCATTTATTGTAATTTATTTTGTATGTAGCTAGTGAATTCAATCTTTTGTTCATATTTTTAAAAAGAAAATTTCTCCTCATGCTAAGCTCACTTTTAATGACCATATTTTCTAACATTCAGCAATATTAATTCATTTAAATTTCTCGAATGAAAACTTGTAAAACAGAATTATAACCAATTGAGACTTTTCCAACTGGATGCGAAATGATGAATTTAATTTTCTAACTGAATGCAGAGAATCTTTCGACATATGTTCCACTTTATATCAGTGAAATAATGTTTTATTCATAG
Source organism: Macrotrachela quadricornifera (assembly GCA_022393335.1). Classification (NCBI taxonomy): domain Eukaryota; kingdom Metazoa; phylum Rotifera; class Eurotatoria; order Philodinida; family Philodinidae; genus Macrotrachela; species Macrotrachela quadricornifera. Next base: position 1,354,445 of record JAJEKB010001426.1, on the reverse strand, counting down.
AAAACTATATAAATGTTATTGTCCACCTTTACCAATAAGTTTAAAAACTTTTCTCTTCATCAGCAATTCCATCATGACTTAAATTAACTTGTATTTAATTGAGTTAGTTATATAAAATATACGCATACAACAAATCGAAGAATGAATGCTTAGTAGATAAACTACCATCATATTTTCGTAGCAGAATTTAAGTCATTATTGCAAGCAGTAATTGAATTGTTATGTTTATTTTATTATTCAAAATAGTCATTTATAAGGCGAAATATAAGTACGAGCATGTAAGTTATTTTGTACATATGTACTTTTTCTTTTATAAAGTATGACAAAGTTGTGTGTGCAAGTGGAAACGGACATTAATTGATTTTATAGAATAAGAGAACGAAAAAACAAATCTTGAATAATAATGAAAAGAGAAGAAAAGTAATAACGAGTATATTTTTCTTTCTACTATATAAATACAATAAGAAGAAAGTAATTGTAATAATTATTAAAATTGTTTATAAATATATTATGATTAGTTTTTATGATTGTAGATTAAACATCTTCTGTAGAGATGGAATATAATAATGGTGAATATATTGATAAAACATAATCATTACCATTATTTCTATATCTATTCGTATTTCGTAGTCGAACACAATTGAATGAACATATATCTGATAAATTTACAAATAATCGAATTATTTATTATCCAAAAACTTGTATCAGGAATTATTACATTAATTTTACTTTTATTTAATGTATTTACAATTTATCGTAATGTTATTCATCAACGTGAAGATTTCTTAGATATATATTCAATATTTCATTCAATTGTTTTTTATAGTGAATTTCTTGAATAACATATAATAGTTTTGAGTATTTTTGTTATATTTATTTTTCATAATTTAAAAACTAAGTGTTCATTATGTCTATCGAAAAGTCAATGGATTTGTTTTTTAGATATTCAATTTACTTTAATAACGTTTAAAATGTTAAAATTAATTCCAATAATTTCAGTTAATGGTTTTAATTATCTTTTTATAAAAATTAATATAATTGTACCTATAATTAAAAAATATTCAAAATTATTTCAAATAATATTTTTTATTAAATTTATTTTTTTATTTAGTTTACATATTCTTATAATTCTTGTTAAAGTATATCAATTATCATTTGTTGGACAAATAACAAATCCATTTCAATGGACAATTAATCAATGGTTTTTATTTATTAGTTTTTCTGTATATACAATTAATTTAGCTGATATTCCAACAATTAGTCAAATATCTTTTATGTAGGATATAACTAATCAAACATGGTGTTTTTCAATCTAATATGTGGATAGAAGATAAATTTATCTTTATGAACAAATATGTGAAACACTTCGTTTTATTAAAGGTTTTCTGTGGTTACGATCAATGTCAGCTAGTGCTTTACATTCTCTTATACGTTTGCCTTCATCTACCGAACAATCTTCGGAACATGTATGATGTTTTTATAGAATTAATTTATTCAGTCGTTAACTGATTATTTAACATTCAATTAGATTTCAAATTTGGTACATACATAAAGTTGACACATGTAGGATTAAACAGATAAAAACCGATAAGAGAGAATCTTTCTACATGCATAGTTTGTTGTTTCTTTTTTTATTTGAAACATATTCTGATGGTCAAAATGTCTTTGTCAATCATTGTTTCACTCTTAGTATTACTACTTTTCATTTTTTTTATTTAGCATCCCATATGATACGATTGTTTATATCACTAGATCCATTGATGTTAGTTAGAATTTTTGATATTTTGTTGAGTACTCACTTCTATCTGTTAAATGGATATGAATCTTGATCTTGGGAGTTTTTTTTCAAGTATCCTAATACTAGATTGATCATTTGAATGCACTTATTAGTCCGTGAAAATGGAAAAATCGTGATCTTACACGATATTCTGATACTTCATTTATTTGAAGCGGAGAATCAAGTAAGCAATCTGATGAAGAAATTGCTATTATTTTATTAAATCATTCATTTAATATTATATTGAACAATGGCATATTAACTCCTTACATTTCATTTGTAGAATTCCCTTTGATTGACTTAGTTAATCTAAATAAAATCAATCATACCTGTCATTTATATATAACATCAATGCAGAAAAAGTACATATTATTTTTATGATCAATAAATTATGGTTCAGATATTTTGATAATTCTATAACGATATATTAACACATTGTTATTTGTATTAATATTGATAGTTGACATCACAATATTCATGTTGTAACTCGAATAGTCAATATTTGACATAATAATAATAAAGGAACATTACTTTAAAATATTGCTAGGGTAAATAATTCGAAAGTTATAGCAGCATCTGAAACTCTTTGTTCTATTTCATTAGTAAAACAAAATGAGGTAATAAAAATTTGTGTTTCTGTTTGTCTTGCTCTTTCTCATGTTGCCTACACTTGACTACAGGATTTTATTTTCAGAAATTAAATACTCTATTTTCTGTCAAAGATTTTGTAATAGATCGGATGTTTTATAATCGTTGCAACATAGTTTATTTTATGTGTATCTTTACGTAGACAAATAGTAAAATCATGAATGTATTTTATTAAAGATACATCATTATTAAGTAAAAGCTTCTCTTAACCCATTCACCACGATTCGGTTTTCTTAGAAACTTCTTCAAAATGTTCATTTCTGTGAAGAATTAACTTCTAAAAACTGCACTTAGTGGTTTTTTCATTATCCTCCACTACTTATTCATTGTTTTCTTCTTTGTATCATTACATAATGAGTCATTTTTTTTGTGATCATACGGGAAATCCTTCTGTTATATCCTGCCCTCTATCTATTTATATTTCTTTCGTGTGTGTGATTGTTTCATGATGAATTACAATCAAATGGTATTCATGTTCGTTATTTACAAACACCGTCTAAGAAAATTTACCGAATACAACCTTTAGATAAGCACTTTAATTGTCAATGGAAGAATTTTTGCTAAAATAGTTTATCATTTTGCCAATTTAGATAAGATTGATATTTATATGATTGAAAAAAATATAATTAAATTACATTCATTGATTCACAATCAACTTTCTTCACCGGTATTCCAAAAAAAATGATACTTTATTTGTGGTATGTATCTGGTTATGCGGACGATAATCCAGCATTATTCGAAAATATTTATGATATTTGCTTTAGATCATCGTCAATAAATGATAACTGATGCAATGAATGAATGTGATTTGTTACGATTTGTAAATTGTAGCTGGCGTCCAAAATCTTTATATTTTGAACACTTTTTTATCAATTCTTAAAGTTTCCATCATGGTAGATGAAAGTAGCAGAAATAGTACTAATTGTCTTCATAGTAAAATACGAAAACTAAAATAATCGCCAGTTTATATATGCTTTTGTTTTGCTTTATTTTATTTCTGTTGTTGCAAATTTTGTGAGATATTGTACTACCATATTATTAGTTTGTAATATAAATGAAAGAAAACGAAAATAACTGCTAGATGACTCTTGTTAGTCAATATAGAAATTATGTCACTACTTAATAGCTTAGTATATTACAGTAGAATTAAATTGTCTGCAAAGAAAGTCTTTCCCAATGATTAATTCGATAACACGTAGTAAACCAGCTATATATCAAATTTGATGAAAAATAACCACTATTAGAAGAGAATTGGTAGCTATGATATGAGATCTAAAAGACCATATGGGCAGCAAGGACCATGATATTCGGAACCAGTGCAAAAAACTGCATACAGTCATGTATTTTCCTATTGAAAAGCGTTTCATCAATATGAGAAGTTCCCTCGTAAGACATTGGGGCGAGACTAATCATATTGTACGAGTAGAACAATCAGGTTTGCGACGGAAATACCTATTACCTCCACAAGTTTTATCAATCTTTCAAAAGGTTAACAGTAGTATGGCTACAAATGTACCTACGCTAGCTATCTGTGTGGATTATCCGAAAGCCTATGATCATATATGGCATGCACCTGTTTTAGCAAAACTATGGAGGATAGGAATTTCGCTCAGTATGCTAAAAATACTAATTTTCTGACTGGCTAATAGAAAGGCATATGTTGTATTCAATGATAAATCATCAGAAGTTTTTAATATACATATCGAACTACTTCAGGGAAGTATTCTAAGCTCATATCTATTTATAGTGCTTCACTGTGACCTTATTCAATCGATTAGAGCTCATTCAGGATATCTGTTTGGAAGAAGAAGCCACAAAAATATGGAATCAAATATTTGATTATTCGAAAAAATGAAGACAGCTTATAAACATTTCTAAAATAGCAGCACAATTGTTCTATACACAGATAAAAAAAGCCAATAATTAAAATAGAAAGGGATAGTGAAAAGATTAAGTTAGTAAATGAATTTAAATATCTAGGATTTACATGGACGAGTAAACTTTCCTTAAAACCAACAATAAACAGATGTATCGATAATATTCAGAAGACCCTCGCTAAACTAAGATGGCTAAGAACAAAAAACTGCATGACTACGAAAGCATTGAGACAGTTTTTTTGCCTTCACATATCTGCATTTCGCTCGATTGTTTCCTTTCTTCCCTCTACTTCCAGAATCACATCAACAGATCTTTACAGCAGAAATTTCGTCTAGAATTTCATTGGTTCATCGGTGCCATTTTGTCCTTTGTATTATATGAATTGCACAAAGCATCATTATTTAAAAGAAGACTAGTATGAGTATAAAAAAAGCCTATACATTTATTTTTATTTAAAATGATCTTTTAACAAATGAGATTTCATAATCAAAAGGTGCACGCGTTAAACTTGTGTGATAAAATTTTCTTGAATTGATTTGTTTGTCCTTATTTGCAACATGAAAATTGTATTGTCTAATTATATTACTGAAGAAAAGAAAAAGTTCCATATTTGCTAGAGATTCACCGGGACAAGATTTTTTTCCAATTGAAAATGGAATAAATCCTATAGGACGTCGAATTGATTTTTGATCATTTGATAAAAATCTTGTTGGATCAAATTCATATGGATTAGGAAATTGTCGATGATCAACATGAACAGCATAAAAATTTGCAGCTACATAAGAATCTTTTGGTATATTATAACCATTAAGTGTTGTAGCTTGTAAATTTCTATGCATTGTACTTCCACCTAATGTTGCTATATTTCCACAACGTTGAATCTCAAAAATAGTTGCTGTTGTATAAACTAAATATTGTTTATCTTCCATTTTAACAAATGATTGATCATTTTTAGTTGACATATAATCATCAATTTCTTGTTGACATTTTTCTAATATTTCAGGATTTTCAATCATATAGATTAATGCCCAACGTAATGTTGTTGATGTTGTTTCTGTTCCACCAATAAATAAATTTGTAATTGATGTTGTTAATTGATCCATATCAAATGTAGAATTTGTTTTCTTCAATAATTTATCATTATTTGCTTGTTTTAAAAATTCATCAATATAATCTGTTGCTTCATCATTATCATTTATATTTTGATTATGATTTTCCACAAGTTGTTTAGCAAATGAAAATATTTGTTTAAAATTTTTTGAAAATTGTTTATAATTTCCTCTTAATGATTTTATTGGTATAAATCTAAGTAAAGGAAATATAGTTATCCATGAATCATGAGATCCAAGTGTAAATAATTCTTCAATTAAACTAACAATATGACGAAATTCTTGATTATCGTGTGAAAAACGTTGTCCAAATGCAAAACCACAAATTATATTTGAAAGAGCATGTGTTAATAAACCTTTAATATCAACTGATTTTTCTTCTTGTTTATCAATAAATTGAAAAACATCTTTAATTTCATCTAAAATAGTATCTTGTAAAAAGTATTTTCCCATACCAAATTTTTTTAATGTATCCATTGCAAATTTTCGATGAATTAACCAACGTTCTCCATCAGCATATGTTAAACCTTTTCCATGAAAATGTTCTTCAAATATAAATGGTTGTGCTCGTGCTGAATAATTTTCATCAAGAAATGCTTCTCTTATTAAAGAATAATTATTTAATACAATGACTAATTTTCCTCCAAAATAACAATGAATTATATCACTTTTACGATTTTCACACCATTTCATTAAAATTTCTTGAGGATGTTTACCAAGATAAAATAAATGACCAAATATTGGAATTGAATAAACAGGTGGGCCTGGTGGAAGATTTCTTACTTTACTAATAAATGAATAAAGAATATAAAGAATGAATACTGTAATAAGTAATATCAAATACATTTTTGATTATAATATGACATGGAAAAAAACTTTACTCTTTATATAATATAATATTTGTGCTTGTGTCATTCGTTCCATGCAAAAATATTTTTTTTGTTGTGTGTGACGTTATCTATTAGTATCATAGTCAAATGTATGTTGTATACATGATGTTTGATCCTTTCGTACTTTGTCCTTATCTTTTGTAGCTTCGTCATCGTGACGATAACGAAGAAGGATATAGAAGGGGTGTTTTGCGATCCATTATAGAATCGATTCATGTGTATCAGGTTTGAATAACGAATCATTCCTTATTATTCTTTTCAATTTTATCCCATGATAAACGATATTGACAATATTTGTGGGTGTCGTCGCCCACAAGTAACAGAAAGAAAAAAATTTCATTTTTTACGAGTAAGAACTACATGTGTTTGTAGATTCAATAGTGGTGATTACGAATATTACAATAAAATCGTTTAAGACCACTTTAATTATTGAAAAATAGATCAATCAATCTTTTGACGAATAGACAAACTAATCTGCTACGTTTCAATTCTTGCTTTTCAAGAATCGATTTTCTGTCAACAATCAATCAAGGACGTATTCATAGTTGGGCCTAGAGGACCCCTCCCCCACAATACAGGTTTGGTCTGATTAGATTTTTAGTAAAAATATATATTATATAAATAATATGCTTAGTTTGATTTAACACTAGTTTAGATGAGTAAACAACTTTATCGGAATTAGACGAGAAGTTTAACAAGGACCAAAAAAATATTATTCATATTATTAATTTATTCGCTTCATCTGTTGTAAATAAAACATTAATGGATGTGAAAGATATATTTCAATTATATGAGAGTGATTTACCATCAAACAATGTTGTTGTTGTCAAAGCTACGTTTGAGCTGTGGCAACAGAAACGGAAAACACTTCAATAGATGAACAACCATGAAATATTATTTTTACTTGGAATGTGCTTCTTCGTATTAAATCATTTTACGCTAATTTAAATCGTTTGTCCGAAACGTTTGCAATACTAGCAGTGGCTGTTGCAACAACAGAAAGATCATTTTCTACGATGAAAACAATGAAAACAACACTTCGAAACAGTATTAGTGATAAACGTTTGAGCGATCTTGCTCTGATTCATGCTCATCGTGATATAAGAGACAATTTAAATGTAGAAGGTATTACTGATATTTTTTTCAAGAACAAACAACGAATCAAATTTACTAGCTCATGAACAGAACTTATGTTTTCTAGTCTAATTTCAACTTGAATAGATATTTGCTTTTGTATCTTTTTTTGTAAATAAAATGTGAAACCATGCTTATAAAATATTTTCTTTTAGATACATAATTAGAAATTGATGACAAAATAACCAGAACGTTCACTGAATTCATAATTAACTATGTCAATTTTCTATGAGTCAAAATAGAGATGATCGGGTAATATTTATGTACTTTGTGTACCTCTCTTAGAGAAACCCTGGCTATGTTCCTGAATTAATTAAATCATTTTTTTCACATTAATGCAAAATTTTTGATTTTGCCGACGTGTTTCGTATTATTTATTAAAATATAAATACTAATCAGGACGCTCTGCACATATAAAAAAAGACAATTTCTTTAAAAAAATTCAAAACTGTATAAGAATTTATCATAGTTTCTTAAGTACATATAATCAATGTTGTTAATTGATGTTTTCAAATCACTTAATTAGGAACTAGCAAGAAGAGATGCTTTGTTAATGTAGTCTATTTCGGGAATTTTTTTTTTTTTAAACCGCTTTATTTATTAATGTGACGAATTCGCCATGGGGCGCTGACCGTCTTAGTACAAATAGAGCTAGCGGATTCTAGAAGTTGTATACAAAGATTACCAACATCACCACTTGCTCAAAAAGAAAAAATAAAACAAAAGAAATGAAAAGAAAAGAAAGAAAGAAAGGACACATGCAACAATGAAATGGCTTAGCTAAAGACAAATTCACGTAGGTGATCAAAAAAGGTGCAACACTCCCTGTCGAGAAATGAAACGACTCTTTTGTTCGGTCGACCTGTTGGCATGTAGCGTATGTGTGCTCTGACGCGATAGTGATCATATACCGTGTTGAATAGGTATTTATATTGTAGCGCACATTCAATAAAGGTTCGTTCGTATACTTGAATATTTTTCATGCGCTTTAACAAAGATTTCTTGAATCTTTCTTCAATGGTAAGCAGATGAAAGTGATGATGCAAGTCTTCTGTGGAACATTGAAACAGGCAGTGGATTAGCCTTAGACATCTTCGATAGAATGATGCTAATCGCTCCTGAGAGGTCTGTGATAGAAGACAGTAAATTGTTACCATCATGTACATGTGTGGCCATATATACGTATTAAAGAATTTGATTTTCAACTTTGAAAAAGATGGAAATTGTCGATGAATAAATTTCAGTATAATATAGGCTTTCCGTAATTTGATAAACTGAGCATCGATCATAACACGAAACGATAACTTTGCATCGAGATAGAACCCAAGATATTTGAAGCTCTTCTTCTGTACAATTTTCACTCCGTCATAGTAGATATTTAGTTTTGGACATTGAACTGACCTATGATAAACAACAAGCTCCGTTTTGTTTGGGTTTAGCGGTTGATGCCAATCTTTCGAATAGTTTAGCAACTTTTTCATATCTCTGTTGATGCGATTCTCGATTTGGACGACTTGAAACTTTAGTTTTAGGTGAATTGATGGATCATAAATAATTGCTATATCGTCCACATACGCGTGAACGTAAACTGGATTTTCAAAAATATGAGGAAGATCATGATGACATATAACATACATTATAGGACCAAGGCAGCTACCTTGAGGAGCACCACGTTCGACGTTAATCAATGCTGATTCAATACCACCATAATCGATTTTGAGGGTTCGACCATTGAAGTAGCTAGCTATCCATGCGATATAAGCTGGTGGACAATTAAGACTGTTTAATTTCAGAAGTAATCCCTGTTGCCAGAGCATGTCAAACGCTTGCAGGAAATCAATGTATATTACTGGAGTGAATGAAATATGACGAAGAGATTGAGTAATTTGTTCCAGTAAGCAGTTTACTCTGGAAGTTGTTGATTGATGAGGTCTTGCACCTGATTGTTGAGCTGGTAAAATATTCATTCTGGTTGACCAACTGTTGAATCGTAAAAGGAATAATCTTTCGTAAATTTTGCTAAAAGTTGGTAGCATCGAAATCGGGCGCAACTGATTTGTGCTTGGAGCCGGGTTGTCGCTTTTATTCAAACAAATTGTTCGAGCCATTTGCCATTCTTTTCCCCAGTGAGCAGCATTAAACAGTTCATTATAAGCATTCGTGAGTACTGCGTGATAATGCGACGGAAGGAGCTTGACCATCTTATTAGACACTTTATCAAATCCAGACGAATTTTTATTTTTTAGAGAGCGTATAGTATTTTTTATATCTTGTTCGTTAAAATGAAGATCAGATTGACCAGATATGAGTTTGATATCACCCTTATCAGCTAAGCTGTGTAGTTTCCATAAGTTATTAGCCTCTTTGTCAATTATACTGTTTCTGCTCAGTGCTGGTTGTGTGTGACGTTTGGTAAAATGACGATATAAGCAACTCACAATGTTTACTGGGGATCTATGTGTCGTGTTTCCATCTATTAGAGCTGAAAAGTCGATTGGTTTCTTTTTACTTAATTTCTTAACAGTATTCCAGAATGATGATGGATTTGGTGACGCGACATTCGAGATAAATTCCTCCCAATTTCGTTGTCTATATGCCTGGAATTCCCGTTTAACTAGCACGTTCCATGAACGTAGTCTTAGTCGATCTTCTTCAAGTCTAGTATGGCGATAAATGCTTTGTTAATGTAGTCTATTTCGGGAATGAAAATTGTCATTTATTATTATAATCCGCTTGATAGATAATAATTATTATCTTTCGAGGTTCAAAGATATGTTACTTGTTCAAGTTATCTATTAACCAATTTAATATGAACAAACGTTCTACTAATAAATATTTCATACACGAACAGTGGCGACGAATATAGCCAATATTTTCTCTTTCATAATCACAGTCAATTGATTGCATACTTAATTGAATTACCATTTCAACCGATTGTATAGCCTATCTATTTACTTAAATTATACATATTAATACAAATGTTCAAACTAAGGTTGGTAAATAGTAAATTTGTCGTAAAATCTTGCTCAAGCACGTGGTTATTACTATAATATATTGAATCTTGATCTGGAGATCAAATGATAATGTTGGTTGGACTATAAGTACGTGATATTGTTTTATTGAACTTATGCCGATATATTTTATGTTGGCATATGTCCCTCTGTTGTTCTTCCCTTCCTTCCACATTGAATTAAATGATTTTGTCCCTTAAACTCTACTACAATATATTTCATTATAATAAAAGAAAACAAATATAATTTGACTTTCATTCACGAGTACGTCCTAAACGTTTTCCTAAATTATCAACATTTTTCGTTTCTAGAACTGGAATAATTTCATTGATCGGTGATTCTCCAAAATATCTATTCCATAAATGATGAAATTTCATTCTAAATGTTCGCATATTCTGACAATACGTAAAATGAAGAAACATTATTTTAGCGTGATCAATTGTCAGTATGTCTTGAATAAGAGATTTCATATGCTATGGATGAATACAATTAGATGGTAAATAATATAGTTCATATGATGGTTTATGATAGTCTTTGATAAATAAGCAGCCATCATGGTTTTCTATATGTAAATCAAGAAAATTTTAGTTGTAATTGTTAGGATATGACTCTCTTTTCGTTTATTTTCATGAAAATCACACATCTATAATTGGACTAAAGAAAGAGAAAAACCACACATGTATTTATAGAATGCATAACAAAAGAAACGAGGGTTGGGAACGACAATTGAAAGAGATGATATCAATGATGTCATAGGGAGAGGTAGAAACAAAGACAACACGAGAAGAAGAAAAGATCGGGATGTCTCCTAACGGTCGTTATACTAATATTAGCAGACGAGTGAATATTTGTATCAAATTCATTTCGTCGATCATTGATTTGTTTCATTAATTGTAAGAAAAATATCATCAATATATTAAAAATACAACCCACTACTATCATGTACTTGTTTGACAATATCTCTTTCAAAGAAAAGCCTATAACAATTAGCAATCGATAAAGTAAGTGGAGAATCCATTGCTCCACTACCAATTTGATGATAATATTCACCATCATAGGAAAAATAATTACTTTGCATCACAAATCGACTCAAACAAATAGTTGTCTTAATTTTTCACCCACCAATTTGTTTTAATTTCAAATGATCTAGCATTTTTCTTAGCGAGAACACTCCCCTCTATTTGTGGAACTATGGTATAAAGATCAGTGATATCAATGGTACTGAAAATAGTCCCTTGACGTAGATTTAGTACTGGCTATTCTTTGGCACGTTGAAGTAATCCGAAGCCAGACGTCACTGTTGTTTCTAGTACCATTTTATCAAACAAAGGTCTCAAGAGATCATCTAAGAACTTTGAAATTTTAGTTGTTGGATGCTTGAGAACAGACATAATTGGACGAAGAGGAGTATCAGCTTTATGAGCTTTTGGTAAATAATATAAATGAGCTAATTCTACTTCATTAGATTTAATAGATAATTGTTCATATTGTTTTTGACTAACCCACCTGGTCAGACGTAAATCTAATAAATATTGATTCGTATCCTTAATTAAATCAGGAAAAGAATCATTACTCCCAAGACATTTATAAGCTTGTGTCTTTTCCATATATTCGATTGACTTTTTTCGATAATCTTCCCGTTTCTTTAAATGAAACAATTTTGATTTGTCAATTTTTCGAATAATGACATTGAAAAGACGAAGTTTATGTCTTAATCATTTAACTAATCGACCATAAAATTTTCTTCTTCTTTATGGTAAGAAAAAGTTGACGAAAACCTTGTGATTGAGTAGATGTAATGATCCATTCTACTGAATCTCCACCACTAAGTAAAGCATTTCAACTAAAGATCTTTTCTATATGCACGAAGCATCCTTTTGCATGGATAACTCAAATAAAATAAGTGAGGTCTTCTTCATAATTCAACTTAACCTATTCGAACAATTAATTTCAATTACATACATTTTCGACCTACTCGAGCATTGAGCTCCGAAACCAATATTACGAGCAATTTTTCCGACACATGCTGAGTGAATACACACAATACTGTGTTCGAGAAGATTAACATATTGACGTTCCTAAGCTGTTATAAAAACATTAACATTGAGTACTATAAACACTTCTTGAATCCGACAGCTATGAATGATATCAATATCACATCCCAAAATCCAAAGGCAAACATCATTCCGAATTCAAATAGTCGAATCCATGGGCTTTTAATATCAAATCTCTTCGTTGATTGTCAGTAATCTGCTCATTCTGAATTATTATCAGCAAAAAAACTTCCTATTTAAACACACTAGTTAAATTTTTAATGGGAAACAAATCAAGCCCACCTCCTCGCGATGTTTGCCGGATAACGCTAGTCAAACAGGACAGACAGAAGAAAGAAAATTGAAAAATTTTATTTCATGTGAATATTACAAATACACTAAAATTAATTATTCAACGCTAAAGCATTCACTCATACGTAAAGTACGATTCACAAAATGAAACAAAAATAATAAAATATTAAATGACACTGTCAAAACACCAAGACGTATAACCTATCAACAGTTCCCATATTCACTGACAATCAAGGACATAAGGGAATTGTAACTATTGTGCGACGCCAATATTGAACAGTCTTTAATATGCAACAAACCTCCTCATTAATTATAACAATATAATCAGGTAGTTTAATGGTAGAATATCCAACTGGTTATTGGAAAATATGAAGTCGATTCCCTTTCTGTTTTTGTGATTCTTTTGATTTAGTCGTACGTGCTAAATCCAGTATGTCAAGTAGATGTATTCCAACTAATCATATAGAATCGAATCACTTGTAGACAACTAAAATGATTATAGAAGGTTCTACTGAATCCATTATATATGCTTTCTTTTTTGATTAATTATAAAATCGAAACTCATCCTCACCCCCCACCCTCACCCTCAAGATTGTTTTTTTGGCGGCTAAAATAGAAATAAAATAAAACTGACTTTTATTTTTTTACTTTTTAATCAACTGAATGAGTAACTAAACACACTCGAAACTTTTCAGTAGTTTTTTGCTCTTTATAAACACTTGAAATTTCTCTAAAATGTTTCGTCTATTAAAAGAAAATGTGCGTCATTTATTTTATTTTGTAGGAAGAACAGTCTTATTTCGTTTTGAAATAATAAAATTGTTTTATTATTTCTATATAGTATCCTGCATCATTGGTATAGAATCGTTGAGTGAACTTGAAAAAGAACGAAACTTCTGACTTACAGATTCAACGTATCTATAACAATGACGAAAACTTCGAGCGTAGTTTTCATACTTTTGCTGTATCTTCTAACTCTAGCGTAAGTACTAAGCGCCATCTTCCAGATCATATATGCATATTGTTCTTCCATGTAATAGAAACAATTCACAGCAACAAGAACAATCAAATAGTTAGCTGATAATTACGTTTACTTTTCCCTATTTTTCATTATGATTTTTGTTAGCTACTATAGCCACAGCAACATGCAATTTTACTGAGTGTAATTCTCGGCGAACACCATGTTCATCTAACCTTGATTGCGAATGTCTTTCATTGACATCATATAGAAGTGAAGGAATCTGTGCTTCAGCCGTTTTTTCCTGCACGACTGTTGTACGATGCAATGAGGATAATACGACATGTCCTATCGACAGTACAGTTTGTGTCGATAGCACACGCTGTGGCCAGCCAATTTGCTATCCTCTGGCTTTGGCGAACAAATTAGTTTGCCCACCAATTGCAACAGGTTGAGGTCTTGTAGAAAAATCTCAACGAAAATAATTTTTTTATCTTCTCTTGAAACAGTTACACCAAGCACATCAGTGAAAACAACAACTACGACAGCAAGAACAACAACAAGAGCAACAACTACAACAGGAAGGACAACAACAAGAGCAACAACTACGACAGCAAGAACAACAACAACAAGAGCAACAACTACAACAGCAAGAACAACAACGAGAGCAACAACTACGACAGGAAGGACAACAGTGATAGCAACAGCTACTACAACGAGCACTTCAGCTACGAGTAAGTAGATTCGCTTCCTAAGGTTTGAAAGTACTAAAATTGAAGTAATTCGTCTATCTTAATTATAACATGTATGTCTCTTTATAGCACGTACATATAGGCATATATCAAACCCGAACTCTGGTTTGAAGTATAAGAGGATCCCCATTCGAGGGTTTCCAAGGAATGGTTGGGTGACATTTTATGAAACTCTCACGGTAGATAGATCTCAATCAGTAGAGTAAAGTTGTCATAGACTCAAATTGCTCCGATGCCTTCTTTTGGGAGTTTTTGGGATTCTAAGGGTCAAAGTTGTCCAAAGATTTTCTCACACGCAAAAATTGATACTTCATTTTTTTGAGCAGAAATTATTTCTGTAGTAATTAGGTCCCTAACAGAGTGGGGGTTTTATTTTTTATTGAAAAATATCGTTTTTATACAGTGGAAGACGCAGAATACTGAAGACCTCGTCAAAAACTTTGAGTTTTCGACAGTACCATTTTTTCTAAATTCTGCCAAAGTTTTTAGAAACGACATTTCAAGAAAAGGAAAAGAAGACACATTCCAATTTAGTCGAAGTACTTATTAAAAATTTTTCAGCTCAATTAATCTAATCATTTCGGAGAAAAAGGGAGAAAATTTTTTTTTCTGTTCAAACACTGATTTCGAAAATACGTAAAAAAAAGAAAAAAAATTGTTTCTTCTTTTAGTCATTTTTTATTTTTTTTCCATTGTTTATAATTATCAGTATAGGCTTTCGAAACTTGGCTTTTTCAGGAATTATACGACATGGCATGTTTCTATTTCTTGCGGTACGGATACAGTACAACTCGATACAAGTTTAAGAATGAAAATCGAAAAATCGATAAAAAACGTTTTTTCTGGTAGTTAGGAAAGAAGGGGAGTTCCCTTAGGACCGAACCACGAATGTTTGGGTCCAGGCTCGGACACCAAAACCTCCAGACATCACTAACTTCATTTTAAGATGCTTGTGGGTCTTCAGCTTTCGATCGATTTGTTTTTATTAAGCATAGATCTACTATTATCGTCAATGGGATCCTTTTTTTGTCTTATGTTCACCCCCTTTTATCAATGAATGAAAATGAATGTATCGCAGAGTGAATTCAGTATTGAGACTTTATCATTGTTTTCGTTGAAAAATCTTTATTTGGTAAAGCACTATTTTTTTCATTTAGCTACAACAATAACAACAACCACAACCACGGTGACTGTTGACAGTAGCCCATTATCAACTTCAGCATTAATAATAACAGGTAGGCTCTATAGTTCAGTTGATAATAAATCGAACTCCTCTCTCTTTCATTCTATCAGAGTTTCATTAGTAGCCTTTTTCCTCACCAATATCACTATAGACGATCAAAATTGACCCGAGCCGTTCAGTAGAACTGCCTGGATCATTGTTTATTTTTCCAAGCCTATAACTGTCGAGTTAAACCCTTCGTTAACCATTTCTATTGTCTGAACACTATAGTAATGACACAATAGTTCCCTTATCAGTGTTTTTCGCCATTTATTTTTATGAAATGTTTTCATTTTCCTATCTGTCTCTGCAATGAAAATTTCATAAGACTACAACGTCGTGTTACTTTGGGTTTGTCTTCTATTATGTCTGTGCGAAATATATGCTACATATAGTAAGAAACAGAGCCCCACATGAGATTGGATAGGACGGGACACTCTCGAAAAACTTGTCATCCCATGAGATATCCGACCAATATTGTTAAGTAAAAGATTATTCTATATAAATGTTGTATTCGGCAGTCAGGTAGATCAAAGCATTATTTCCGTTGATTTTCTGTATTGTATTTGTATATATAATTAGTAATCTCTTTTGCTGGTAATAGTATTGTTGTTTTGCGATTTTCCTTTTTTGTATTTTAGGAAAGTGCTATTGTATAGAGCCAAGAGCCATGGAAGTAGGGTCTGAGGGAGTATACACCCCCAATAAATAGAAATTTTGAAATTTTTATTTATGAAAATAGGGAATAGTATTTGTCAATTTCATAATTCAGGACGCATAGAGCAGCTTCCAATGTGATAAATGTTCTGAAGTTTATGTTCACCTTTCAAAATATTTGACAGTTGCAAGCATAGCCGCCTCAGGCGGCTGAATATTAAATAAAAAATTTTCTTCTTCTTCTTTCACTCGAAAAATCAATTTTATTATAGTGAATTATACGTTTTTCGAGATTTCCTTCTTAATACTACTTCAAAAATCGCCGCCTTTGGTCGTATTCGCTTCTCAAACAAATATTAGAATTATGCTTTTAATAGGACTATTTTGTCACCAGTAAATGCTGTCTTGGGAAAATGAAAAGAACTTTCGCTACGCGATGCTTCATAAGATCATGCATAGAAAAGGCGACGGCAAACAAATTTTACACTTGTGGTGGAACAGAACCATCATTGTCTTTCTATTATTAGACCATGGGATGGGACGGAAAGTTTGCCCCATCTCATGAGGAGTTCTGGTAAGAAAGCCGAAATAAAATTGTGAGAAACTACAGTAACAAACAATCATATGATCTCAGTTTAGGAAAATAATGTGCTATCAAGGAGAGCTTAGAAAATATACCGAATAACTTTCCACGAAAAGTTTCTCGAGCGAATCTGCCAAAGTCAGAATATTCATTCGGTGTTTTCATATCGGCCAGAAATGTGGTGCAAAAAATAGAGCGGTGAGAATTCAGACTATCACAATTCAGACTATTGTTTTCAACTTAAATAACTGTTTTACTGAAAAGGTTTCTGTGGTTCACAAGCTTTAAATTCAGAACGATCGCAGTAGTTCGATTCGAGCCGATCAGCCAGTTCATTGTGTTCGTTCAACTCAAATTGAATAAAGGCAGTCAATTTTAAGGCTTCTAGAAATAGCGTAAGCGATAGTTCAAATCATCCATCGCATTGAAAAGACAAAGTGCATTCGCTAGATCTTCGACTAAATCAAGATTATTGATAATGAACAAGGATTTCTGATGAATAATATATTATAGCTTGATATATGTAGTGATGCTAGTAACATTTATTGAGCTGATACGGTATTGAGCAAAAATTTTTCCAACCTCAAGTTTGTAACTGAAAACTCGAGAAACATATAGTTCATGACCATCGCGCTAAATCTTGTACTTTAAATACTAGCTATCTTCATATAATAGCTTTCCTTATTTAGAATAAAGATTAAAAAGCATCGTTATCATACTTAGTTGGTCGGGTCGAGAACAAATTTTTGACTTTCCAATAGATTAAAAATAAACTACGTCGATAAAAGTATGGTTAAAATAAATTAAGAAGTAGCTAGTCTAGTTCTAATCAAATATTCACATTGGAATTTATTGGTTTTTACTAAAATTCTGATCAAAACCTGATTTTCTCTTGTTTTTACACGAGAAATCTTCCCTTAGAAGAGAAATAAACTTTGATCTAGTTGGTGTCAGGAAAAGTTAAGCCCATTCTATCGGACAGAAAAATCTTTCCAGATCAGATTGAATCAGACTAGGCAATTCATTTTGAAATTAGTCTTATATGATCTGATAGTCTACTTTTAATTTTTCGGAAATTAATATCAGAAAGTTTTTATCTTTTGCCGTACTCAATCGTTCATTGTAGGAAAGGAGAAAGCAAAAAAAAGAGTGGTAAAATAATCTTCACATTATAAGGTCGCATTTGCGAGTAATTAATTGGTTTGTGTCTCCTCATGTAATTAACTCTTGAGAGTGATATCCTAGAATGGCACATTAGGTTCTAGACAATTAAATAAGACACTTTTCTACTCACATTATTCATACCATCAAACTTTCTTCTTTCCTAGATTGCACGTGGTCACATTGGGTGAATGGTGCATGCTCTGTTTCTTGCGGCACTGGTACATACATGCGAGAGCGTTTGTGTATCGATATGTTTAGTTCCAACTGCTCTACTTGTACGCCAAACAGTGACACAGCCGGATTTCGTCCTTGTTTCTATCCAAGTTGCTCTACCGTATGATGAATTGGTCCATTATACAGCTAATACAACTCTCACGTACAGAATATCTCTCTTCTCTTATTTCTCTTTTTCCACTGGATTTGATACTACTCATTACTATTACTGAATCTATCCTTTCTTTCGAATATAATATCTTCGATAATTTCTTTTGTTATGTTTGTTTTTGTATAACATCTTACATATTAATGGTGAGATACAGGTGTGCGTTTCTTTTTTATTGTAGAACGATGTTATATGTGATGTGTGCGCTGGTTTATTTTAAACAAAAGAAAATGTTTTCTAGAAGAATCCTCAAAACCGAGACAATACCTCTAAACTATGTTGATTCATTCTCTCTCGATTTTTAGTTTGATTTTCCATTTACAGTCTTTCCATGGCTCATTTGCACTTGTTACGTTTCAGTATGCATAAGATCTTGTTCATCCGATTGAAGGAGAGTCATATGAAATAAAATATGGTTGTATGTGTCAGAATCAAAATTTAAAGGTAAAAAAACACAAGGATCTAAAGACTATCAATCCGATCATCCAGAGATTCCGAAGAGATGAATGATTAAAGGTACCAATTACTTCTTAAAACTCAATCTGGATAGTAAAAATTTGATTGTTGTTCGTTTAGTTCAGAGAAACTGAAAGAGTTTCCTAAAGGTTAAGTGAACAAGTGTTGGTTTCTTTTTCCTTTTCTATATGGCGATGTTCTAGATAAATTTTTGGGCTCAGACACTCGTATATGATTGTTGTAGACATCAAAAAATTATTGCATATGGTTAAAACATAGTAATGTGATAGCTATATTAAGTTTGAAGGTGATAGGAAATGATCCAATCGTGAAAGCTGATGCTAATTTCAGTGGCTGCACGATGTACTCAAAGCACGAGCGCGATGCTTTTCAAAGCGGGAGAAAATTAAAAAATCGCTCAAAACTCGATGATCAGACCAATAACATGTAACTAAAATAATTATATCACTTGTTCGCTCACAATATTCAAGCAAAAATATTTTTAAAATAAAAAAATGGACTAAAGAGGGAAGTAGACTGGCATGTGCGACGACCAGTCTTATTTTTGGACCATAAATGCGGATGAAACTGGAGAGTTGTCATCCGGAGTTAAGAAATATGTGAGGGAAAAGTTTTCTTCCAGCTGAAGCAAAGTCTAATATGGAATACCTTCCGAATTGAAGTAAGGTTAAATTTGAAATACATTTCTCTCCTACATGAAAGAGACTTTGTGATAGAATTCCTTCGAATGAAAGAATATTTTGAGATATATTTTCTTTAGATGACAGAAAGTTTGAGACACACCTTCTGAATTAAAAAATGTTTGAGATATGTTTACTACCAAATAAATGCTTGACATAAATTTCCACATCAACAAAAGAAAATTTGAGGTAAAGCAGGCGGGGGCGCATAAGGAGTCAAATTTGCCCATAGGACTCTTATCGGTCTATCCTCATCGAATCATATATCAAGTGAAAGAACGTATTCAAATTAGCATGTTGACACTCTCTTTATAGGATTTTCGTTGAATTTCCGAAGCAAATTACTATTTACAAAGTAACTCATTTTTGGTCATAAAATCAATAATCAACCTTATCACAGTGGATTTGGTTTTAGAAAAAATTGATTGTAAAAAATAGCTGTGAAATTAATTATTTGATAGTTTATAAACAGAGCTTCAATTCTATATATGAATCAATAATCGGCTGCTTGACTTAGTAAGGAGAAGAATTGATACACTTTTAGGCACTCTTGATATAGGTCCTATATTTACCATCAACTTTTATCTTTTAACAAATATTTTGTCATAAAAATTAAAGTAACCACAATTCTAGTCTTGTTCATTTTATAGCCCTTTTTTAAAAGCTACAGAACTGTATATTACCTAAAGTCTAAAAAATACGGTCACTACGAAAATTTCTAGTCATATTGTGCTGGAGATATGACTTTTTTAATGTTTTTGCCTGTTTTTGACTAGCAATGAGCCTTTTTCTGTTAATAAAGCCCTAGTTTAAATCAAAACTAGTATCAGATTGGGATTCAGCATCGAAAACTGAGTTGAATCATCTATATTTCAAATACATCCGAGAATTTTCATTTTGCTTCGGCCTTTTTGAGGTACCCTGAAGGGAAAAGGAATGAATTTTCGAGAAAAATGCAAGTTCTTGAATAGATTTGAAATACACATGAATCGACTCAGTTTTCGATGCTGACTCCAAATCTGATGTTAGTTTTGATTTAAACTAGGACTTTATTGACAGAAAAAGGCTCATTGCTAGTCAAAAACAGGCAAGAACGTTAATAAAATCATATCTCCAGCACAATATGACTAGAAATTTTCATAGTGGCCATATTTTTTAGACTTTAGGTAATATACAGTTCTGTAGCTTTTAAAAAAGGACTATCAAATGAACAAGACTAGAATTGAGTTTAGTTTAATTTTTATGACAAAATATTTGTTAAAAGATAAAAGTTGATGGTAAATATAGGACCTATATCAAAAGTGCCTAAAAGTATATCAATTCTTCTCCTTACTAAGTCAAGCAACCGATTGTTAATTCATATATAGAATTTGAAGTCGTATTTAAAAACTATCGAATAATTAATTTTCTCTAAAACCGAATCCCTTGTGATAAGGTTGATTATTGAATTTATGACCAAAGTTGAGTTACTTTGTGAATAGTAATTTGCTTCGGAAATTCAACGAAAATCCTATAAAGAGAGTGTCAACATGCTAATTTGAATACGTTCTTTCACTTGATATATGATTCGATGAGGATAGACCGATAAGAGTCCTATGGGCAAATTTGACTCCTTATGCGCCCCCTTCCTTTATTTCAAATAATAATTTATCTTTTTCAAAATTTTCTTGTACAAAATTCTTTTTTTTTTTAAATATTAATTCTTTTTCCAAAAAAGTCTTTTATAAATATAGTAATTATCGATGATTGAGAGAAACAGTTCTATCTATTATAGGTCTCTTTTCGTT
Organism: Macrotrachela quadricornifera; assembly: GCA_022393335.1. Taxonomy (NCBI): domain Eukaryota; kingdom Metazoa; phylum Rotifera; class Eurotatoria; order Philodinida; family Philodinidae; genus Macrotrachela; species Macrotrachela quadricornifera. The sequence continues at coordinate 1,332,991 of JAJEKB010001426.1, read as the reverse complement.
GAATAGGAGGCTCAGATTTATGCTTAAAAATAAACTAGAATATATTGTAATAAATATGAATATATACAAAAAAAATAATAATAGAAATATTAAAACAATCTAGAATAAGAATAAATCTCACTTCTATACCTCCTTTAAGTTTAGAATCTTCAATTATTTCAATAATTTTGTGAATTGTGAACCAAACTGATTTTTCAGTTCAAAATAATTCCATCGACTAGGTTTTCGCTAACGAGTCTCTGAAAATCGAAATGACACGAAGAGCTCGGAATGTCTGAGATCTTCAAAACCTAAAACTCATTAAGAGTATTTTTTTTCAGGAATGTGAAAATGTTCTGTCATAATTCTAACTATAGCGGATGAATGATCTTGTCAAAATTATAAAAGTATGTAAAGTCATGTATCAAACAAAAATTCTTTGATGACAATTGACTAAAACTGAAAGACTACTCAGAAATTGAATTCCGAAGTTTTCAGCAAGCAAAATTAAAATGAATGGTTGAAACTATTTTATTGATAAGTTTCATCTCATCGAGCACTTCACATTCCGATAGGCTTCGAGCGATCGAAAATAACTGCATGATGAAGCAATATTTTCAACCACGCGGTATGTCGTTAGACTTCGACTCATCGAAATCATATCGAGTAATCGAAAGTCTATTTCCGATAAGTTCCCTTTCGTCGAGTAGTTAGGGTTTCGAACAGTAGAAGTGCGTTTGAAGAGTCGAAAATGAGTATGCGATGAGACAATGTTTCCGAGGATCCGTAATTCGATAGTGTTCAAGGAGCTCGAAATTCGAACAGAACGGGAAAAACATATATTTTCAAGATTCGAACATTCATCGCTAGCTTTTTTTCCATCTACTTGAGTAGATTCCTAGTTTCACATCCATGAAAAGTTTTTTCGAAAATTTCTCTTTCTTATTCAGAAAATCGGGTTTTACTGACGTGAGAAGGATCCAAACCAGTCGCAGCCTTTCTATTTTCTAACAATTAATATCACGGTAGATCTCAAAATGAATCGAAAATTAATCTTTGGAGATATCTTTAAGATATCTTCAGGGTTGACTTTTATTGAATTCTACGTATATGCAGATTATATAAGCCACCTGATAAGACTTTAAAATAAGTCGAAACCGGTCGCAGTAATCTATCTCGAAACTCACACCCTCAAGATAGTTTTATATTTGAATGAAATTTATTAGAATAATTCAATTATTGTTTGATATTATGCTCAGTATCATTGGATATAAAGAAAATATCACCAATATATCTAAAAATAAAAAGAATAGTTTGTTTTTGCCATTTCCATACAACGATATTAGTTAATGTTAATGTGAATGGTGATCCCATCGCACCACTAACACAGGGTGGCACAAAAGAGGCGTGTATAAAGTTTATGTTCATAAAGAAATGCTTAGAGAGACCTTCTTTTTAGTAACACTATTGTTCTCAACAAAAACAAATGCTACTTTTTCACAGGTTGGAAAAAAAACCTATATATGATAAAGAAAAGATAATTTATCAAGAGAAAATTTAAATTCTCACTCATGCTTCTTTTCTTCTCAAGAAATAACTGTAAGATATATTTGATAATAAACAAAAGAAACATGAATAAGAATTTATATTTGATCTTGATAAACTATCTTTTCATTATCACATATAGGTTTTTTTCCTACCTGTGAAAAAGTAACATTTTTTTTGTTGAGGACAATAGTGTTACTCAATAGAGGATCTCTCTAAGCATTTCTTTATTCATATAAACTTTAAACACGGCGCTATCATTAATAGAAGTTCTAATGGATACACTCAATTTTTTTCGGTAAATTGATTTTTATGCCACCCTGATATATGTGTTTAATTTTGTTAGAAATGTGTCACGAATATTTTTGATCACACTATGAGGATTTCTTCTTTCATCAATCCATGTTCGATTGTTCACTTGAACACTGGTAAGCAGAAAATGATGAAGACCATATCTACTATATAACATTAAAAAATATGTTATACAGTAAGAAGCGAAGAGCACAGATTTTTCACTTTTCCGGATTGGCAATTTTTTTTACATTTAAAAGTATATCATATTGATTTTTTTAGAGAGGAAATGGTTAATATTGACAGACCTAGGAATTTGACTCTCAATCAACCATCTGAAGAAGTGTCTCGATCTAACGAGGTACCACTATGGAAATCTCGGCAATGGTATTTCTGGTCTTTCTTCTTGATTCTTCTGCCTCTATTATCAGTAATTCTGATTGGATTGACATTATTTGGCTCGAGTCCAACGGCATTTGACGGGAAGGCCCGAATCGCTGATGTTTTACTAATGATTACCTATGTAGTAACAGTCTATGGCATTATTAAAACAATATTTTCCATGCATGATAGTGATTCTCACCATCACACTACTTCCACTCATACCAAACAACATTCAGCTATTGTTCGTGCATTTCTTTTTGTTCTTGGGGTTGGTGATTCATTGTTTATCATGACAAGATTTGGTGATCAGCTCATTTTGATTATAAATCAAAATTATGAACCCGATTCTCACTGTTTGACCAATATTACCATATCAATGACGGCAAACATTTTGAAAGGTATGTGCCAATCATGCATATTAATGTTCATACTACATCAGTTAAGCCATTCAAATAAATTCAAGAATCCAGAGTCAAAAATGTTTCTGATCTGTTCAGCAATATTTTGCCTAGTTCAGTGGCTACAAATACTTTTTCAAGAGGTCCATTATCATGAAGAAAAAGAAGAATTATGCAATTTACCTCCAAGACAAGGCTTAAAAAAATTCGATAAAATCACACCATATTTATATCCATTGGGTTTGGAGTATCGATTTGCTTGCTTTATTGAATTGTTAATAATGTCCAAATGTTTTCAGGACGAAAAGAAGGATTTTTTGTCGAAATTTCAATATCTACTAAATAAGAAGATAGTTTGTGACAGTTGCACGTCTATCAAAAACTTACTACCAAAAAAGAACTGTTTGAAACCGATACTTTCATCTATTGCCAGTTGTTTCACAAGAATCAAAAAACCATTAGGAAAAAATGACACATTGTTTCCATTAATTTTGCTTCCAGCCGCCGGAATACTTTTAGTAAGTCTTTCAATAGTTATCGTTTTATTTCAAGAATTTAATACAGATGATAGTGATCATCGAACTACTGTGGTCAGTTATAATAAAAGTAATTTATTAACTATGATTAGTGAAATCTGCGAAATTATTCTTGTCCTTATTATTTGCTTATATTCGATTTATTCATTAAACAAATTATATAAAAAAGAAAATAATTCAGAACAAGTACCAAGTGTTGAACCAGTGAATATGGAGTTCAAAATAGACTTTTCATTTTTACTCGTTGCAAATCTTTTTTTGATTGTTTATTGTGGTCTAACTTTTGTTGGCTCAATACGATCGAAAATAGATAGTCAATTAATGGAATATATTCGATGGTTAACATTAACAGCTTCGGTTATACCGATTATTCAAACGGCCCTTCAATTATCAGTTATTTGGAAGGCTCGTCAACACAAAGGAGTACTAACTAAAGGAATCATTCAAATGTGGATTATATTAAGTTTTGCTGTATGGCTATTTGATACTTTTAGTGCTAAAGGAGATGATACGAATCAAATTCAAAAAGACGTCTATGGTAAAAGTTGGCATGTTTTGGGTGCTCTTTTTAAACCTATGACAATATTTTTTCGATTTCACAGTTGCATCATGTTCGCCAATATAAAAGATGGGGCATATTGGGACAAACAAGAACATTCTTCCATTTGACCAAAAATTGAACTTTATCAAGAAACTCTCCTTTTCAACTAGTTGATTAATTAAAGCTGCTGATTAACTTATAAACTGTGGTTGATCAATATATCCATCAAAGAAATCTTTATGCAAAAAAAATGAAGACCAGAATTTCTAAACTCTGTTTTCTTTGTATACTCAATCTTGATTTAGAATTTGTTTAACTAGTAAAAGATGTAGAGATAATTGAGTACGGAGATGTTGAACTTTTTTCTTGGCACGCCATCGACGTTATTTATCTGTATGTGGTGATAACCCTACAAATATAGTTTGAGTCAGAAAGATATAAAGTGCATATAGATATTACCTATATTATCAAGCGCATTATCAAACAATCATTTTTTCGAACGAATCGAGATTTCCTTCGTTCAATAAAGAAAATACTTTTGTGGATAATAAAAGAAAGTCTAAAAAGAAAATAAAATAGAAAGATATGGATTGGTAAAATATAGAAATGTATTCAGTAAGTGTAATTTTTTGCAAACCAATGGAAAAATACCGTATATTTCATTGTTTTCTCGATACGGAATGGAAGCTTTTTCTATACATTCTATCGAAATAGTAAGTTGCTAGATGTTGTTTGAATGAAATGAACGCTTTAGAAAAAGCATATATCCAAAGTGAATTATACTACTGTACCTATCGAATCATTAATGAATAAATAACGTTCAGACATTGCCTTTATATATTTGACAAGTAGCGCTCATCCTACGGATTCGCTGACCCTTTTCTGAAAGAAAATTTAGTGTGATTGTCATTCCAAGTAATTTTCATTTGGATATCTTATATCTCAATCTCCTTGATTGTATGAACGCTACGAAACAAAAACCCTCTCTAGCGATGATCGTTTTATAGAAATATCCCTATATATATTCATACGTAAATGACAAGAAAATCTCAAATTCGAGTTCTTTGACTCCAATTGAGATTGATCAAGTCTAATACAGATATTTGACCACATTCAGTGGTTTAGAACGTCATATGTCCTAATCCTGAACTCTGACTTGTTTGAACAAAACTGAGAGACAAGCATTCATATTTTTTTAACCACAATATTTATCGCTATAGAACTGTTTCTTTAAGAAAACAGAATTAGATGCGATTCAGATGTTTCAGTTTGTTCATCAAGTTCAGTAGCATGACCAGGTGACGATCACTCCAAACCACAATTCCATGAAAAACTATCTTTTTCCAAACAAGTAACGCGACGCAATTGCCGCTGACCGTCTCCTGAAAGGATGTGATCAGATCGCTCATATCTCTTGAAATAAAAAAAAATGTTTTAATTCATAAGTTTAATAACTTGATCACTTCCCCAACAGTCTTTTATTCATACTCGTTTTGCTTACTATAATCTACTCAAACTAACGTCTAGTCGTTCGTCGGCCTCCCTCCGGTCGGCCACTCACGGCTAGCCGTTGATATATATGATCAATTTTCCTATTTTCACACCAAAAACCTAACTTGTTTATGGTAGGACAGTTCGTAATCGAAGGTATTGAAACTTTACGTAACAGTGTGGTCTACAGCACAAATTTTATTCGTCCCTTCATTTTCAGGAACTGATAATCAGCCGGACACATTCATAAAGAGGCATTAATTAAGTTTCTTCGAAAAATCATTCAAGGTATCTGAGACTCTTTTAAATCTTATCTTCGAAGTAACTCTCCAGGTAAACGTCTAGCTGTTTCTATCAACATCCCCACTAAATCTTCCATTTTTTATTTCCTTTCAAAGCCAAAATATGAGTTGACTTACATTCTATGTCCAAAACTAATGACATTCTGTTATATGTAATACGATGTTCACTTGATTACCCTTGATGATTGTTTGAAGAAAATATACGAAAGCGTTTCTTTTCAGCATTGAAGGGTAAAAGACTCACGCACAATCACAATGCATTCGAAAAACCTAATTCAAAACCAACATTCCTCACCGCTCCTAATTATTGAATAACAAATGACTTAGAAGTTTATATTACTAATATGAATGTATATTGAATTTTAAAGATAATTTTTATATTTAAGTTTTTCAAGTTTTTCTAAATTATCTTTAATAATATTAAAATATGGTGATCTATTTGAATTGTCAATTAATTTTAATAATTCTGAATAATTTTCATTTTTTTCTTTTAATTTCAACCACAGATAATATACCTTTGATACTCCATGTTGATCAGTTGATTCACGTTTAGCTGAACGCAATTTTTTATCAAATTCTCCATGCGACATACAAATAATGACATTTATTGCACAATAAAGATCAAATGTTCGTTCATATTTATAATGTGTAACAGTTAATGAATCATCTTGTTCTTCTTCAAAAAAAAGAATACAGAAATTTCAAATGACCATATGAAAGTGTTCCTTCAATAAGTAAGTTTTTTTCTATTTCATTTGTTTCAAATTCTTTTGCAAAACCAAAATCAATTAATTTTATATACTTTCCATAAGCATCCACCATTATGTTTGTTGGGCGTATATCACGATGTATTATATTACATTTATATAAATATTCAATAACATCAATAAGTTGTTTTAATTGACGTAATGTTAATTTTGTCAATTTATATAAACACTGTTCAAACATAATAAACTTATCTAAATAAAAAAAAAATAATTTCTATAAAATCAGTTTTTGATTAAATCTTCCATTCCCTTATATTTTTTTTTAATATTCTTTAAAAATCAAATAAAATTTTATCAATCTCATTTTTTAATAAGTAATTCCAATTATTGAAAACATTGAAAAAAAATTGTTTTAATAAACAAATCTTACCTGAAGATGATGAATCAATAATATTTTCAAAAAATAAATAAAATTTATTTAAAATATCGAATTTTTTTAATTTTTTTTAATATTTGAACTTCATTTTGAAAATAAACAGAATAATCATCATGTTTAGAAATTTTTAATACTGAACCCTTTATTATTTTTAATAATTTGTAATAAATAAACGATTGAAGTTGCACCATATCCTGATTTCATTGTAATATGAAATATATCATCATGTAAATAATCATTAGGATTACCCATGTGTTCAACTGCAGTCAAACTGCGGCGTAACTGCGATCGCACTGTGATCCGTAATTGCGAAAAACTGCGCCGCAGTTTCGCCACAACTGCGATAAAAAGCTCGCATTTGTAACAGAAGATGGCCAGTCAATCTCAGCATTTTGAGCAGTCATCCTATTCCGTGATGTTGAACATTAGGGCATCAGTTCCACCTAGGGAACTAATTCCACCGATTCCGGAATTACATGAAGTTTGAGAAGCGATTCCGGAATCGGTACTAGTTCCATTAATTCCGGAATTCCTAGGAATTCCGTGTAAATCTGTCTGATTCCGGATCCAGAAATTCAATTCCGGATCAGTTCACTATGATAACTTAGAAGCATACGATAAAGGCTGATGCATATATGATTCCGGAATCTGACGGAATTTCTGGGAATTCCGTCTGATGGCGGAACTAAATCGTATTATGTTAATATCTGTTTCCGGAACCGGATGTAACTAGATCCTAGGCGGAACTGATTCTGCTAATGTTCAACATCACGGAATAGAATGTATTCTCAGCATTTTATAAATAAATAAAAGATTAATAAAAAAATTTAAATAATTGATAAATTAATAATTTCAATAATAGTTAATAAATTAATTGATAATTAATTTAATAATTAATTCATAATCCATCATTTAGTACATCATAGCATTGATTTTATTTTTTAAGAAAATAAATGCGGAAACTTCGAATTTTATCCGAAAGTTATGTGTACTTCAAAAAGTAAATAGAATTGACAACAAATTGATTTTGATCGAACCGTCTAAAGACTGGCTATCTTGAGTCTATGATCAGCATTATGACCGTATCTCGTGAACGGCTTGGCCATTTGAGCTCTGGGACATATCGATTGGACGGAAAACAGTTTAGTCTACAAATTCATTCTACTCAAATGAGGAAGTTATCAAATAAAAGAAGTGCTAGAAGTCAAAAACTGCGTAAATCCGAAGGTTACACTGCGGGAGGTGGTATTTTGGATTTTTCTCATGTGCTACACGAGATCTTAGGCTTATTTTTCTACAAGACATAGATCTCATCAAGACACATCTTTTGCCACTAAATTGTAAGAATAAAAAAAACTGGGGAGCCAAGTTAGCTTGGACGACGCTATAGGCGATTCTATAAAATGATCGTTGACTCAACTCTCAAAGTGATATTATATCTTTAGAAATCACAGAAAACGAGTTCAGATTCGTGATCAGCTTAGAAAATTGAGTAGGAGGAGTTATTCCAGAATGGATTTGGGCTTTTATCTAGCGATATTATGGTGATAGGTAACATCATGGATCTATTAAAAATATGTGATACACAGAGACATCAGTATTTTCATAATAAACCACCAATATTAATAGCTATCGAGTTCGGATTTTTTCCATTTGATAATTCTTTTTAGTAGCGACAAAGCCATGCATCTAGAACACTCCAAAACCGCTAGTCACCTAAGACATATTTACATACACTGGCCTCAAGATACAGATTTTGTGCATTTTGAGACCTTGTTTAGCCAACTTTCACTTAAAAAACTACGATTTGATTCAAAATTAATATCATATTCGGGATCAGCATTAAAAACTGAATCGATTCATATATATTTTAAATAGTTCTGAGAAAAAAATTTTTTTTGAAAAAATCCCTGTACCTCCCCTCAGGGATGGTCTGGTGAATAATGACAGTTTTCTCGATAACTCAACTATTTCTTGACGGATCTTTCTCATCTTCGAACTCGACCGAGATATTGATGAGACAATTCTGTGCACAAAATTTCAGCTCAATCGAATGTAATTGTGAAGAGTTATCGAATAAACAGACGGACGGACGGACACACTGACCGATTTTAGTAGCGTGCTCACTTTTTGAGTACACAAAAAGGAGGATTTTGAGGGGGGATCAATTTGTCAGCTGAACAGTCCTCTTCTTTTTATCAATTTCGAATGTAATGGATTCATTCAATACTAATACTTATTGAGCATTATTGAGTATTTCAGATAAGCTATTCTGTTTCCATTGAGTATTGGTTATTCGAATAAGACTACTGACGCCTTAGCAACTCTATTATTATTACTTTGTAAATTAAATATATGAGTACGATACACGAAATTGTACACCACAATGGGACAATGTTTTTTTCCTTTGAATTCACTAACTATAAAATTTTATTGATATTCAATCATAGTTGAATACATGAGTTGGATATATTTCCAAATTTTCATAGAGAACCAAATATTTATGTTTACATTTCTTCTTTACAAACTATCGACGGTCTACACTAAATTCAATAAAAGTAATTTCTATAGTTTATATTTCGGATTAGAACTAATTCTGTAGTTAAATTTTTTGAAGGACACCTCGAATATAATACTGGTCGGCGATCACTAAATTAGTAATATATTTTTTTATATATTAATTATCTTGAAGAAACAATTTTCTCTTAGTTCATTTTTATACATAAATTAAAATATTCTTCGATTCTCTTATTTGTATGTTGTTAGACAAGCAGCTAATATTAAAATAATTATTCCTATAACATATATCATAGAACGTCTAAAGTATATATGTATATACATAAGCATATTTTTCTGTCTTCTCGTTTTTTTTTTCTATCAGCTAATATCTTATCAGAATATTATTTTTCTTTCCTTTATATTGCGTTCTCGATACTGTAAATAACCAGTAAGAAAAATCAGTATATGTGAAGGTTACTAAGGATGATAACATTGGGTATATATAGGTTAGTTTCATCAATTTTTTTTGGAATTATGGCTGATAAGTATGTTTTTTTTTGTTTAATTAGAAAAAAAAGGGACCAAGTTACAATATGAAGAGAGAAAAGTGAAATAAAGAAATAAATTATTTAGGTACAACAGTATTATTTGGTGGTACATTTTTCTTACATAAATACATTGAAATCCATTTTGTAAATTTTGGTATTAATCCAAGATATATCCAAGGTAGTAAGAGATATATTAAATAAATAAGATCTAATAGATAATCTAACTGAATTTGAACTATATTGTTTACAGAAGTTAACTGTTGAGTAATCATAATAATAAGAGTAGGTAACCATGCAAATAAATAAAGACTTGATATACCAATTAATTGCAAGGTCATACGTCTTTGTTTTCGCCAGGGTATAATTCCTTGACGATAATACTTTTGTTGAATAACACGTATAATGAGTGTTAAATTAGCTATTATAATAATTGCAATTGGTAGACTATTATTTACCATCAAATCAAATAATCCCAATGCTTTACTATAAACAAGGTAACAATTAGCATTACCACATACATTCAAGGTAAAATCCCATTGTGTACCATCACATGAATATAATATTACAATAATTATATAAGTTATTATTGGATAAAGGATACAAAATGACAGAGGAAGATAATGAAATATAAAACGTTTATAACGAATTTGTAATAAATGTCCTTGAAATATAAGTATATGTCGTTGAATAGATATTGTAGCCATAAGTAGTTCACTTATTAAATTAAGAGTATATTCAAAGAATGTCCACCAAGTACAATAAGCAGCTGTTGATGGAATGATATAACCAAGGTAATAATAATGAATAACCATTGGTAGATCGGCTGATAAGTAAATAAAATTAATAATAAGTAAAATCACTAGACTTTGATTTTGTGGAATATTTATTAGAGTACGATGTGTAATAAAAAATATAAATATTAATAGAGAAAGAATAATTGCTGGAATTTGTAATATAATAAAAATAAAAAATTTAGTTCGATGTAGTACAAATTTATCATCTTGAAATATTTTTATATTATTAATATTCATTGTAACTAAATTCTCCTATGACATAAATTATTCAAAATGTTCATTAGATATAACAAAATTTTCATAACATAGCAGGAGTCTTATTTAAATTTTGATTATCTCATTAGAATATATAACTCTGCAAGATGTCTACTTTCAATCTATTCATTAGTTTTAATTATAAAAAAGCCTTTATTTTCTAAATAAAAGTAGGTTAATATAGAAAAAAAAAATTTTTCCATAGTAATTCTTCTTATGATGAATTAAAAATAAATAATAGATATTCTATACAGTATATCATTTTCTTTTGATTTATTATGCGAAATATATTCGACTAATAGAACATTTCAAATCCAAGGAGTATTTATTAATCAAAAAAAATAAGCTCGATTCAATATTAACAGTTTTTATAAACGATATTGTATATCATCATCTCATACAGTCAAGCATCTGTAAAGTTATGTTTTAATATAATCGTACTTATTGACATAGGATAAACTTTCAAAGGCATATAGAATTCTGTTTTTTATGTGATTCGATGCACAACATTTATTATGGTCCTTCGCAAGTTCTTTTTTATTTCACTAGAAGCAAGTTGATTAGTATTCACAGACAAGAAATATGATTCGATAAGTTCGAAAATTTATTTTTAATTTTTATCTTTCAATCAAATGTTTCAATGAACATTTTTTCCTCTCCTTGAGATTATCTTATAATTTGTTATGTCTGATTTAGGGTAGATAACGTCAAAATGATCATTGACAAAATTTATTCGTCTAATATACTTCATGACCTTGTATAAAACATATTTGTACATAAGAACAATTCCTTTCTTCCATATAATAATGTATTGAGGTCTCGATACTATTCTTTAACGTTTATATAAGCAAATAAGAACTATTTTTGTATATGAAGATAAACATAATCAATGAAATATAATTGTATCTTTTTGTAGATAATCAGTATTTTTTAATATAAATATTTAAAATATGAAATTTGATGATTTTTTGCATACAATTAATGATTTTGGTCGTTATCAAAAATTACGATATTTTTGTATATGTTTAACATACATGTTACCAGCTAGTAAGTATATTAAATAATGTTTATTTTTCTTATTCTTGAATAAATTCAATTTTTTTAATTTAGCTATGGTTTATACATGGTCATTTGCTGCTGCTACACCATCATTTCGATGTAAATTATATGAAACTGATACGAATTTTAATAATTATTATCCAAAATTAAATAATCATAGTCAACCTGATGAAGATTATTGTAAATTAAATATGAAAATATCTGTTAAAGAATGTCAAAGATGTTATATGCAAACTATATCACAAACAGGTGCTATACAAATTCATCCATGTAAAGAATATATTTTTGATAGAAAATATTATCAATATACACTTGTTGAAGAAGTTTGTATTTCCTTTTATTTATTTATTTTTTTATTATAGAACTATTAAAATTTAAATAGATTATATTTAGTGGTTAATGGTTTGTGATCGAACTGTATATCGTTCAGCAGTACAAAATCTATTTTTTGTTGGTTATATGGTTGGATCGATTTTATTTGGAATTATGGCTGATAAGTATGTTTTATTTAAAACAAAAAACATGGAAGAATTTAATTGTTAAATTACAAAAAGATAATTATCTTTTTTTCTAAAGGTATGGTCGACGTCCAATAATGAGTATATGTATAATATTAATGGCTTGTACAGGATTTATTTGTGCTTTTTTTCCACAAAAAGATTTATTTGGATTTTGGCCAAGTTATATAGTTTATACAATAAGTCGTTTTATTTTAGCTTGTTCAACGCGAGGTATTGCTGTAACTGGATTTGTATTAGGTAATTATATGATAAAAAATATTGGGAAAAATATAAATTTTTTTTTACTTTTTAATTTAGCAACTGAATTAGTTGGTCCAAAAAATAAATTTTTAACAGCAATTATAGTTCAATATTTTTTTGCATTTGGTCAATTATTTTTACTTACTTTTGCATATTTTATTCGAGAATGGAGACGTTTAACATTAACATTATCAATATTTACAATTCCATTTACATTTTCTTATTTGTAAATTTAAAAAAAAAAAGGTTTTTTTTTTTAATTACATATATTTATATATAAATAGTGTCTTACCTGAATCAGCTCGATGGATGATTAGTAAAAGACATTATAAACAAGCTGAAGAATTACTTCGAAAAATTGCTAAAATTAATAAACGAACATTCAATGAAGAAGCATTTCAACAATTAAAAGATGAACAAGAAAAAGTAAATAATAAAAATTTTTTTATGATAATAATTGTTTATATTTAATAGCATGCAACTGATAGCTCACATCAAATTGGTATTATGGCATTATTTCAATCTAGAATAATGTGCATTATATCTATTAATTTATTTTTTCAATGGTAAATAATGTTTTTTTTTTAGAATATTTATATTATTTTATTTAATTAAGGTTTGTTCAAAATTTAGTTTTCTATGGTATTTCACAAAGTACTGGATCATGGGGTTTTGATCCTTATTGTAAATATTAAAAGATAATTATATATTTATTTTATATTAAATATTTAGTATCATTTGCAATCTCAGCATGTGTTGAAATCTTATCGTATGTTGTATTACATCTTACACTTAATCGTATTGGACGAAAACGACCATATTTTGTTGCCGTTTTTTGTTTTGCTATCATTGCATTATTAACAATTCCGGTTCAACAATTAATGTTAAAAAATAGTTCAAGTAGTTTTCATTTTTTTAGTATTATTATAATTAAAATAATAATTTATTTTTTGATTTAATATAGAACAAAAAATACTTATATTTATAATGAATGTATTATTAAAATTTTTTGCTGCTGGTAGTTATGCTATTATTTATATTTATGCAAATGAATTATTTCCAACAGGTATACGAAATACTGGAATGGGTATTTGTTCAATGGTTGCACGTAAATATTTTTTTATATTTTATATTTTCTAGTTTTCGTTTTTTTTTGTTGTATAAATAGGAATTGGAGCTATTGTTGGAACAACAAGCAATGATATGTTAGTATGTATTATTATATATAAATAATTGAAAATTTTGTATGAATTTTTATTATTTTAGACTAGATTATGGATTAATCTTCCAACTGTTTTATTTGGTATTTTATCACTTATTGCAGCATTTCTTGTTTTAATGTTACCAGAAACATTGAATAAAGCATTACCACAGACAATTGAAGATACGGAACAAATGGGTTTAAGTTGGTAAGTATTTATTATTTAATAAATATTCGAAATTTTTTTTTTTTGAATATATTTTAGTATTCGTATTCGTCCTAATCGACAAAATTTAAAACAAGAAATACAAATAAATGATCAAAATTTAAATGAAGAACAATTATTGAATGAACGTTTGAAAGTAATCGATGATTTATAGAAATAAAAAAAAAAACTGCATACAATTTTTAATTATAATACTTCCTGTTTGTTTTTTAATCTTAGTTTTAAAATAAATTATTTAGATGTATCTTTTAGAATAACTTTTTTGATAGTATTCAAAATGTTGACGATAAAACTGGAGTAATGATGTGTTTTGATAGAGACTTAATATACTCAGCAATTGATATCAACATAAAGTTAATCATCAGATATAAAAAATCGAGTGTACAGAAAAATAAAAAATAAATCGTACACATATTATAACGACAGCATGACGCACATGTTGTTTGTGACTCATATCTCTATTAGGTGAAATATTTACTTTCTTTCAACACATGACAATAAGCATAACTTGGAAAAAACCAACTGAATTTTATTCACTAATTTATACATCCTATTCGCAATCTTCGAATTAACATAAATTATTCTAAAATACTAAATATTTTATTGGATAATAAATATTGGATTGGTAAGAAATTTTTTTTGTTTTTCTTTAAATTGTCTAAAACAATTGCGAAATATCAGGAAGTTTTCATACCTAGAATTATAAATAGATTACAGGAGATCAATTACACAAAGCGGTATAGCAGTCCCAAAAAAGGAATTTTACACAAACAGAGTTGTGTCCATCAAGTAGTAGATGTAGGAAGGCGTAGTTCATTAGGAGGTTCTTCCAACTGCTAGCATTGTTACTGCTGATCTCGATTGGGTTGCAGCAAAACTCAGAGGAAAGCAAAATCAAATTTACTTTTTCATGACAATGCCAAACCTCACATGAAAAGAAATTTAAAAAAAAAACGCAAAAAATTTCTTACTAACCTCAATAGATTATTGATCCAAGTCCATTAGATTCCACACTTTTCAAATGAAAATCAAAAAAAAAACTTATAAAAAATATTTTGATAGAAAACTCGAAGAAGAACATGAATTTATTTAATTTTTATAAGATTAATTCCCACAATTACTATACATCATTATATTTCATAAAAATTCATTCAATCAAAGTTAATTAAGCTGATTTTATTATGTATATATATATATAAGTTGATTGGACAATTTGAAACTACAAGTTTTTTTTTCCCCGAGATATGTATTAGATAAACTACAAACAAACATTGCATTTTTGATTATTCCCTACAATTTTTAACACGATGAAATCGAGTCAAACCTTCATTTTGAATGTCTTTTTTGACGGTATTATTATTACATTCTATTTACTTGAGTAAATATTTGTACATGTTTTTTTTTTCTCTAAATGAAAAGTGCGATTAGTAAACATTACAGTTCCTAGAAGACCTTTAAGATAAAATAATGCAAAACATCATTTCAAACTGGGAAAAGGTTTATGGAAATCATGAGATTCCGACGACTGCACATCGTGAGTCGATATATCTGAATGTCATTATAATATTTTCGTTTATTTATTTCTAATAGGTGTGAAAAAGAACGATTCTTAGTTTATAGAAGAAAAAGAAAAAAAAAATCAACTTTCGTTTCTGTTTTACCTTTACTTTATACAACACGTCGTCTTATATGCATTAACATACATTAAACCGATCTGTAAACATAATAAAAAAAAAGAGATGAATTTAGAAATATTACCAAATGAAATTTTATTGTATTTATTCGATTATTTTAATGGTATTGATCTTCTTCGAGCATTTTATGGTCTCAATAATCGATTTAATTATCTTCTTTACAATGAATTTCGAAATTATTCTATTCATTTTCGATATATATCATCAAAATCTAATTATCATATGATATGTGAAAAACATTTACCATTTATTGCTGATCGAATTATTTCTTTTAGTTTAACTGATTCTTTTGAAATAACAGAAGAAATAAATTTATTTTATTCTTATACATCATCAATTAATAAATTCATTCAATTACGATCACTTTCAATAACTAGTCTACGTTCTTACAAAACATTAATGGAAATCTTAGATCAATGTCATTATCTATGTAAACTTACTCATTTAAATTTACATTTCTATTATGTTCGAAGCAATCAAATTAATTTACAATCAATATCCGATAAAATTTGGTGTTTACCCAAACTTATTCAATGTAATTTTCATTTTTGTACTCGAGAGAAAATGTTTTTTATTATGCCGAAAAAAATATCTTTATCTCTTGAAAATGTATCTATATATATAAATGAAATTAAATTCAATGAGATAAATCAATTGTTTGAATATACACCACATCTTAAAAGTCTTTCTATATATATTGACTTTTCTTTTTATAATGGTTATATTCCACCTATTATTTTAACATTAATTCATTTGAATTTACATGCATATTATGTATCAGATGAATTATTAATGAAATATCTTCAAACAATGCCTAATTTACGTCGTTTAGAAATAAATTTAATGTCAAAATTAATTGATGGTTATCAATGGGAATATGTCATTCGTAATTATCTATTTAATCTTCAAGTATTGCGACTTGAAATGAAAGAGACATTCACTTTTGAAGAAGATATATATGAACAAACTGATTATTTAATTAAATCATTTCAAACATCATTTTGGATCAATGAACATCAATGGTTTATTCGATGTTTTGTAGAAAGAAAAACTATTTATCTTTACACTTTATCTAGAACATTTGATTACAATAGATATAAACGTTTTCGATCGTTCAAATCGAATGATTTACACTGTGATCATTATGAATTTTCTAATGATATAACTAGTACTTATGAGACATTTTTTGATCAACCAATGCCATTGAATATATATGTATCTGACATTGAATATCTTGCTATAAAACTTCCTATTAATGATCAGTATTGGTCTAATATTCCAAATTTTAATCGATTGAAAACACTTACAGTACTATTATATTCTGATGGTTTTCAATCTCAATCCCAAGCCTTGCTTGATCGTGCACCTAATCTCAATTGTTTAAATATTCATCAAGATGTATCATTATCTTCGCATATGTCATTATTTCAATATAGAAATGCATCTGTTTGTCAACTTAATTTACGAGAATATCATTATTATTTTGATGAAGAAGAATCTATTAGATTGTGTCATTCACCATTAGGTATTCAATGTAAAATTCTTACTATTCGAATTAAAAAACGTCAAAGTATTATTTATCTTGTTCAAAATATGATCAATCTTCTATCATTATATGTCCAATCTGAAGATGAAAACTGTCAACAACAATTGACATTAGCAAATAATAATAATAATGATAAATACTGTCTTGGAAAAATAGGAAAATCAGATGAACTTGTTCAATGGTTGAAAGATCATTTACCAGTAATGTATTCAATTTCAAGAGATAAAAATTTTGTTAATGAAATTATTATAAGTATTTAATTGTAATTAAAGAATAAACGAGTCTATTGATAAACTAGAATCGATGAGATAGATAAGGAAAGGATAGACGACTATTCTCTAAAAAATGTAGAGTACTAGAGGGGATGAAACTTTTCTTAGCTTCGTATACTGCTTGTCCGATCTGTTCTGAGTTAAAAGTTTATTTAGATCTTATTCCCTCGACTGAAGCGAGAGTGATATGGAAAAAAATTGAAATACGTTTGTGTGCTTGTGCCAGGTCCTAGTGCGCATGTTAAATAAGCACGAGATTACAAAACTGATTTTCGCAACATGGAGAATGACTCAATTAAAACTTTTTGATGTCGCACTTTGAACCAAGTACAGTTCTTGGCTCTAGGTTTCATAGAGTCGAATATTTTCGAGCTCACTTTCTTCATCAGTCAGAGTTTTTTAAGTGAGAAGCCAATCCCATTAAAGATTTTTGATGTTGCGCTTTTAATCAATAAAAGTGTTGGAGTTGAAAAATTCACTCAATCATAGATTTTCAATATTAGGTTTAGGACATTTGAGATTCTATTAGGTTGAAAATGCAACGAATCAGAATTTCGCGAGCTTATGCTCTTTTCTACTAACACTTTTTCAGGCGTAAATTCCAACTAATGATAAATTGCCGATGCCGAGTTTTTCATCAATTACATTAGTTTCAGGCTGAATATTTAAGTACTCAGAAGTCTATTAATGGGTTACGTAAATAACGTTGTACAACTAATATATCTACACCGATCGCACAGGAAAATTGGAGAATCGCGAGAATAAACGAGATAGATTGTATAGACAAAGCTACAAAGAATGAAGGAGTAAGGATGCACAGGGGAGCGGCTAATCGCGAGTGGCGCCGACGAACGACTAGCCGTTCATTTCTATTTTTAATTAAAATTAACTATGATCGAGACTAATTAAGAGTTGTTCAAGCAGAATTACGTTTACGAAGGAACATCTCCAACTATCTCCTCACTTTTGAATCGAGCATATGTCTAAATGATAGACTTCAATGAACTATTAAATGCCCTCAAAGGGTTTGATTTCCAAGATCTTTCAAGCTGTACCACTGTACTAATATATACAATATCTTTAGTAAAATCTTCCAATCCAGTACAAGTTTATATCATTAGTTAAGTAAGCAATACTGATTAAGATCCTAGAATGCTAAGACAAATCAATGTTCATTATCGAAGGTATAAACTTGCTTGACATGTGGGTTCATTATAACAAACAACATGTACTCTTCCTCAAGGGTTTTGGCTGGATCCTGAGAGAGACTCCAGATCAATTTTTTGAGAAAAAAAAAGTTTGTAGAAAAACTCTTAAACATATATAGATCGGTGCAGTTTTTGATGCTCTTTCAGAATCTGGAGTCAAACAAATGGGACAAGTCATTCTTGGTAAACTTTTACGTAAAATACCGGGGTTGAACTCAATTTTTGAGTAGTCGTCTACTCAATAAATCGAGGCTCAGCGCACTTGAGAAGGTGTGAAGAAAATATCTTTATACACCATTTGATAGAACAAAAAATTCTCTATCTTTTGAGATATTACAATAAAAATTACGTTTAAGTTTTGGAGGAGAAATTGATGAAATACCACCAAAATGAAAATTTCAATATTTTGGCTCTGTACCATGCGAGCACATTACAATGTTATCTTTATAACTCTTCAAGAATTAATGGAAATGAGCTAAAATTTTGGTTTTGTAGGTTTTCAAACATGATCTTTCATCATATGAAACTAGATCGTGTTTTTAAATTTTGCCATATGCCCATGTTTATCATATTGGGTAGTCTTCTCACGGACCCTCTCTTAATAGGAAGTCTTCACGAAAAATTCTGGTTTTTTATCAAATCCTTCAATGTATATGCACAATATATAACAAGAAAAAAATATGAACGATTAATTACAGATTGTTTGTTGTTTCTTTTTGTCTTTATTGCTATTCGTGTAAAGTTCTACTAATGAAATAATCCCACCTATAGCAATGATTTTATCTAAATAATTGGAAATGACTATTAAATCATGTATATGTATAATATACTGCTGGCCAAAAGTTTCTTACTCCTTAAAATACTTCAATATTACAAGCTGTTGGCTTGAAATTTTGGCTGCATATATATATTTAATGAGAAACGTCCACCATATACACCAGGTCGAGATCAATTCAATTTAATAAGACAAATGTATACATCAAATACTATTCTCATCGAGAATAGCTCATATCTCATAGTCAAAAATGCTACATTTCTACCGCTAAATGGTTTGAAAAACATTTTTCGAGTGAGTAAGATAGTTCCTAATGTCCATATTACCAGGTAGAAAGCACAATTGAGTTCAATGAGATATAAATGGTTGGCGAAGCATACGATGGCAAGAAGATTACATCATCATATTGTCAATTTAGTACATGTTATATCTCTGAAACTTTCTGACAACATTTGCAAAAGTCGGAATATGCTGAAACAAAAATTTCCAACTGAATCAACTAATCAAAAGGTCATTTCCATATTGACAAAGTGGAAATCATTACAAGTCAGATTCTATAAATATCTCTTGAGAGAGAGACATCTCAGCAAGTTCGATGATTTTTCTAGCGAAAAATTTCTTAAATAAAATTTATATGCATTTTTGCCGAAAACAGAAAAACAAATCTCTAGACAAATATTCACACACACGCACACGTCTCAATTAATTAATTAGTATTTAGCATGATACTATTCATATATGTTCTTTTTTTGAAATAGACTATTTCCGTAAACCGAGTAAATTTCACATGTGAACCTATGGAAAAAATCATTATTATTTTAGTGTATCTACAATACTATGATCATAGAATCAAATAATTATATAAAATAACTTCAACACAGATAAGTAAACAAATAAATAAATCTTTTCCCTGTTCCTCATTGTACTAATTCTATTATAATAAAGTGCTAGCGCGAATTTACTACAATAAAGCTCTCATTAATGCAAAGAATCAACATTTCTTATCAGTAAATGATCAAACAATTGCAACCTTGTACTAATTTCATTACTGAGACAGAAGGAGTCAATGAGACAGTTCGATTACGATAGCATAGTAATAAACAATGCATGTATCACACCAGCGATCCATTACTAAACAACAGTATCATAATTGAACACTATGCAGTTAGATGCTGTTCTATCATAATTAATAATCTTTTTCAGCTCATGTTCCCTACAGACCTTACCTTACAGTTCAAGATTCGCACATGATCGTAACTTAACAGGATCTCGAGCTCATCTGACCTATGCGATCTATGGATTTCTCTTCAGTGTATCATTCTGGTGCCATTCTGTTTCGGTATGTCACTGGTCGTGTGCGTGCTTCGATACAAACAAGAGAAAAAAACGGTGTGTACGTATTTATTACCGAACGACAAAACTGTCATTAACAATTACAACTGTAATCTATCATCCTGTTCTTTCAGTTGTTTTTTAACCCTCCAAGAAATCGTATACATTGCTAACTTCAATTTGATGAGTGTCTACATATAGACAAGAAGATGAACATGAGACAGATGTAAATAAGAAGAGAGTCACCGTATTATATAGTAAAGCATCAGCAAGATGTTGTGCACTAGCATCTCCGATTCTATTGCTATTAAGGTTCAGTGTGGTAAGCGTCTATATGTAGAAAAAAATATGAGTATATGAGAGATGTAAATAAGATGCGAATCACTGTATTATGCCGTAAGACATCTGCAAGATGTTGGGCACTAGCATCACTGATTTCGTTGCTTTCAAGATTCAGTGTGGTGAGTGTCTATATGTAGATAAGAAGATGAGTATACGAGAGATGTAAATAAGATGAGAATCACTGTGTTATGTAGTAAGGCGTCAGCAAGATGTTGTGCACCAGCATCTCTAATTTTATTATAGTAAAGGTTCAGTGTGGTGAGTGCCTATATGTAGAAAAGAAGATAAATATGACAGAGATGTAAATAGGATGAGAATCACTGTGTTATGCCGTAAGGAATCCGCAAGATATTGTGCACCAGCATCTCCGATTTCATTGACCATAAAGTGCAGTGTGGTGAGCGCCTACATGTAGAGAAGAAGATGAGTATGTGAGAGATGTAAATAGGACGAGAATCACTATGTTATGTCGTATGGCATTAGCAAGATGTTGTGCACCGGCAGCTCCCATTTCATTTCGATCAAGGTTCAGTGTAGTCAGTGTCTATATATAGAGAAGAAAGTGAGTATGAGATGTGAATAAGATGATAATCACTGTGTTATGCCGTAAGGCATTAGCAAGATGTCGTGCACCAGCAGCTCCGATTTGATTCTGATCAAGGTTCAAAGTAGTGAGTGTCTATATGTAGAGAAAAAGATGAATATGAGAGAGATGTATTTAGGATGAGAATCACTGTGTTATGCTGTAAAGAATCAGCAAGATATTGTGCACCAGCAGCTCTGATTTCATTGCGATCGAGGTTTAGTGTGGTGAG
The DNA here is from genome assembly GCA_022393335.1 of Macrotrachela quadricornifera. Taxonomy (NCBI): domain Eukaryota; kingdom Metazoa; phylum Rotifera; class Eurotatoria; order Philodinida; family Philodinidae; genus Macrotrachela; species Macrotrachela quadricornifera. The sequence continues at coordinate 1,311,054 of JAJEKB010001426.1, read as the reverse complement.
TGCCTATATATGTAGAGAAGAAAATGAACATGAGAGAGAAGTAAATAGAATGAGAATCACTGTGTTATGCCGTAAAGCATCAGCAAGATATTGTGCACCCGCAGCTCCGATTCGATTACATTCAAGGACCAGTGTGGTGAGTGTCTATATGTAGAGAAGGAGATGAATATGAGAGAGAAGTTAGTAGAATGAGAATCACTGTGTTATGCCGTAAGGCATCAGCAAGATATTGTGTACCAGCATCTCCGATTTTATTGGCATAAAGATGTAGTGCGATGAGTGTCTGTATGTAGACAAGAAGTTGAATTTGAGAGATATGTAAATAGGATGAGAATCACTTTGTTATGTCGCAAGGAATCAGCAAGATGTTGTGCACCAGCAGCCGCGATATCATTGTGATCAAGGTTCAGTGTGGTCAGTGTCTATATGTGGAGAAGAAGATGAATATGAGAGAGATGTATTTAGGATGAGAATCACTGTGTTATGTCGTAAGGAATCAGCAAGATGTTGTACACTGGCATCTCCGATTTCATTAAATTTAAAGTTCAGCATTGTGAGCGTCTATATGTAGAGAAGAAGATGAATATGAGAGATATGTAAATAAGATGAGAATTACTATGTTATGTCTTAAGGCATCAGCAAGATGTTGTATACCAGCAGCTCCGATTGGATTATCATCAAGTTTCAGTGTGGTGAGTGTCTGTATATAGAGAAGAAGATGAATATGAGAGAGATGTAAACAAGATGAGAATCACTGTGTTATGCTGTAAGGCATCAGCAAGATGTTTTGCACCTGCAGCTCCGATTTGATTCAGGTAAAGGCGCAGTGTAGTGAGCGTCTATAGGTAGAGAAAAAAGCTGAACATGAAAGAGATGTATTTAGGATGAGAATCACTGTGTTATGCCGTAAAGCATCAGCAAGATGTTGTGCACCAGCATCTCCGATTTTATTGATAGTAAGGTCCAGTGTAGTGAGTGTCTATAAGTAGAGAAAAAAGATGAACATGAGAGAGATGTAAGCAGGATGAAAATCACTGTGTTATGCGGTAAGGCATCAGCAAGATGTTGGGCACCGGTAGCTCCAATTTCGTTGTAGTTAAGGATCAGCGTGGTGAGCGTCTGTATGTAGAGAAGAAGATGATTATATGAAAGATGTAAGTAGGATGAGGATCACTGTGTTATGCCGTAAGGCATCAGCAAGATGTTGTGCACCAGCATCTCCGATTTCACTACTGTAAAGGTGCAGTGTGGTGAGTGTCTATATAGAGAGAAGAAGATGAATATGACAGAGATTTAAATAGGATAAGAATCACTGTATTATGTCGTAAGGCATCAGCAAGATGTTGTACGCCAGCAGGTCCCATTTTACTATATTTAAGGTACAGTGTGGTGAGTGCCTATATATGTAGAGAAGAAAATGAATATGAGAGAAATGAATAAAGTATGGGTAGTGTCGTCGGATCTCGTAATGCATCACCAGAATGTTATATTCGATCGATCGTAACATTATTTGTGGGAGGTTGTTTGATGAATCTTTGGAAAATATGGGTATGACAGTTCAAGCTGGTGAGCTGATCACCAACTCCAGTTCTGATTCATGTGAGATGGTATTCCCGTCCAGCTCGTTGTATATTCAACAGGGCTGTTAAATAGCTTGAAATCTTTCAATATAACAACTGTAACAACTAACATTGGAAATACTGTAGAATAGTAGAGATAAAATATCTGCACTAACGACCATGGGAGATAGAAATACTGTACCAATTCATAACCACTGGAACATGTAGTCATGGTACAAAGGAATAGTGCAATCTGGTGCCTAACAGCGGGTAGACTCAATATGGCTGGATTCTCTAGTCGGAAGTGAGAAGCCCTCCATAGCTACACTCAATTCGATAGAGAAGCTCATGCCGGAGTTCAGTCAACACGACTCAAGTTGGTGGAAAAGCCTAGCTTCATAAGTCACTTGTTGCGCGCTACATGAGTAGGGTTGGATTAATTGTCTTTCTTTTGTCATGTATTACTGCGTTTTGGACGAGAAACAAACAAATGCAGAGTAACTCTGTTCGAACTTTCGGTTCTGGCTGAGCAGTACTAACCAACTAATGATATCGCTATAAAAACATGCTTAATTTTATCCTATTACCAATGTTATGTGAATCAACACATATGCCAGTACCAGCTCATAAACTATAATAAAGTGTGACGAAGAGTGGGTGCCCAGCTCCACTTTCTATTCATGTGAGCTGATGACTAGTTCCAGTTCTGATTCGGGTAAGTTAGATATCAATTCCTCTCAGAGGAATTGGAATTGACGCACCGGTTCCCGCTTGCAGAAGTGATATGGAACTGCCACACCCTCACACAAGAGTTGATGGTATTTCTATAAATGCTTAGGAGATTTTGGAATATTTACAGTTCTTTGAATATTCGAAGAATTCGTAACAGTCTTTTGAAATCTTACTAAAACTTGAGTATCCATCGTAAGTGAAAATTGGAATATGAGTCAGAACATAACTTCTGTTAATTAAAAAAGAAGCAATAACAATCGATTGATTCAGTAGACTTTGGATGAAGTGTAATTGTTTTATGGTTAATTCTTTTGAGATAAATAAATTAGTGAGTGAGAGAAGTTACAGTTAATATTTGTTTAGGAAGTTACAGTAATTGTCCTATCCTCGGTGTTATTTTTGAAAAGAAGTTCTAGTTTACAAGAGTTTTGGTTTTATTTAAAAGGCTTTGATTAAAGATTGTCGACGTCGATCAATGTATGCTTCTACATTGTTTTCATGAAAGAATGAGTTCTCAGCCACAGTTTTTATCCATGCATCGTACAGACAACATCTAGTGTTGTCCAAGCCATGTAAGAAAGATTACTTGCTGACTTTGTAATGATCATAAACCATACTAACAAGCGAAGGCCACCAAATGTCACGTCAAAAGCGAGTGAACACTTGGTCATCTTCTCTCGTAAGTTGCTCCCATGCTATAGCAGTGAAAAAATCATTGTTGAAATCTAGTGTGTTTGCAGCAATGACAAGGAAACCCAAATTCTGGTGAATGCTGATAAGTTGCTATTAAAGATTTTCATAATGGTAACTGATGTGAAATACATGTTTTTAGTGCAAAACTAACCGATATATATTTTGAAAAGTATTTCAAATTCGTTTTAATTAGGTGAAAGAGAAAGAACAATTCATCACCAGTTGTCGGATGTTTCTCGGTATTTCTGAGTCTAGGGTCATTTTCACTTCAAATTGAATTTTAAAATAAAAAAACACAACAACTTGTTCTAACCGACTCGATTGTCACCTGCTGCTACCTAGTCCTATCTGGTCTTCCATCACTCCGCATATTTCCGCTAAATCTCACCTAGTCCCGCTCAAGCACACCCTCACCCTCACCCTCAAGTATGACTTTATAATAAAACCTAGAATTACCTGATATGGATGATACGTATATAGAATATCATTTAACCTTTTGCAAACATTTTGGCATGAACAGAAAATTTGTTCTGGTTCGAGGTTATCGAGAATGCGATAAGTCAATTCGGCGGGTAATGTATGCAGGCTAAGTTTCATCAATGTAAAGATTGATGTTGTTGTGTGTAAAATGTAAATGTTTCAGTGAAATGTGTGCTCTTTCAGATTCTGCATTATCTTTTAAATATTCTATTGTGTATGATGTGTCATCGAATTTCGTGTGATGGTGTAATTTCTTGTTATTCTATGTAACGGTAGGGATGCGACGAGAACAATGTAAAAGAAATCTTGAGATAAGCAGTCACATGTCATTTTAAAGAAACGCAAATCAAAAGTATCAAACACAACGGTAAGTTAAAGGATGAATATCACGAATAACCGCATTTATGATTTTATTCACATTTTTACTACAATAGTAGGATATATATACTCAGTCAAAAAAATGTTTCGATTATAATCGATTTTATGATGCTGTCTCCATAAAATAAAAAGTTTTATTTTTCATTAGATTCTGAGATTACTTTAGATAATATACAAAAGATTTTCTTCTTTCTTTTGCAATAACATAGAAAGAGAATTATACACTGTTCTTATCAAAGATTGAGTACTAATGGGTAAAATATTTTTTGGTCTCATTAGACTCTGCCTAGAAGATATCGCAACTTAATTTTGAGGGTGAGTAAACTGTTTTTTTCTTCACAATACATTTTCTTGTTTAGTTTTTAGACTCGTTGGTTTTATATTATTCTGTTTCATCAGTTATTCATCACAATGAATAAAATTCGTCTTACAGCTGTTCTTTATTTTAGTATTCTGTCACATTCAAAATTCTTCATAGGTCAATGCTATAATAAAAATATTAAATTTACTTGAACTTATGAGTCATTGCACATAAGCTACAACTCAATACCGTAAGAGATGATTAATCGACCATTTCCACTGCTGTTCACTTTCATATATGTGGTACAGGTAACTGTTTGATAATGTTTGGCACAAATCACGTAAAAAATATTGAAACAGTAACTTTTTTATTACATTTTTACGAGAAGTCCATAAATCCACGATCACCAAAAACTCGTTCATTGTCACGACTATATCCCAAGAACAGCTCAACGAATTCAGCCGAAACTTTGTATGGATATTCACGGTTGGTAGGTGATCCTGTTATCTAAACAAATATCAAGTGAAATGAATGTGTATTTGGCCTTCTGCAGATATTCTATTTAAAGAGCAAAATATCTATTCCAGTAATTTTCATGATTGTATATCTGATAAGTAGCGCATGATAAAGCTTTGAACTTTCTTCATTGAAATACCTTAATAATACCTCACGTTAGTAAAAACATTAGCTTTTTCGAGTAAACAGTTCGTCGATGACAATCACGTCAAAATCGTTTGTCTTTTCTAAATTCGCAATTTTAGGCTGTGTGGACTCAAAAAATCTTCGATAACTCACAGATAAAATACTTGACCACCTGAATAATCTCGAGAGTCCTAAACACAGTCAGGAACTTTTGATCTTATAACTCAGCAGCATAAAAAATAGTTTAACTGTCGGCCCTCGAGAATTTCTTGCGGAGAATACAATACAAAAACAGAGTCGATCTATTAATATTTCTTTCAAATTGTGTCTACAACTTTGTTTCGGTCAAATTTTGAGGGTAAGGGCAATGGTGAGTTAAAAGAAGCACACCATGATCACGATTTCCACTTTGCTAAAGGGTCTCATCAGACGGTTTTAATTGGTTGACGTTTGCATTTGATGAAAGGAATGGAAAATATTTCGAGTGTGTTTAGAAAGTTTGAAAAACTGAACTAATGTGGATGCACGTTGAATTTGTGATGCTTCTTTTTTATTAGTGAATGTGTTTGATCACAGAGAGAATATAAAAAGTTTGTTCGGTATTTATAAAAAATTAATTCAAGTTACAGATGGTGTAAGATTTAATTTTTCTTGTTTTTGTGGCTATTGATTGACGGTTTTGGAAGTCGGTGTTGGTTCTCCGGAATTTGTATTGTCGCTTTCACTTTGGTCGTCTTCATCAGATTCGCTTTCATAAGTTCGAATGGCATTTGGCTTTGTTCGTTGTTTGATAATTTGGTTTTCAAGGCTTCCTATGCTCTGGTATACGTTTATCACTATTATTAGTGTTTTTGTATTATATTATACTGTTATAATATGTCTAATAACTTAGCTTAGTATATTGTGAACTAGCGTGTATCATTAGAAAAATAGTTAGTGCTGATTAGAATTTTTGGGTTCAAAGATAAACCAGTCTTTTCTGTCGAAGATATGAAGGGGTTTTACAGCTGTATGTCGTAGAATAATGGATAATTCTATAAACAACATGTATTCTCATTCAGAGTTACTAGTATAATATTAATTCATCTGATAGTTTTAGTTGAAATTCATTTGATTGTTAGCATACGAAAGATATTAGTTCATTAGTAGATGCTTTAGTTAACACATTCAGCACGATTCAATTTTCATAGAAATTAACATTTCTAAATTCGTTTTATTAGAAAACAAAATATAGCACAAGATGCGGCGTAAAACGCTGTACAATCTACATCGTAAAGCTTATTCCGATTGTATACCTTTTGTTTTAAAAAAAATCAAAACTGCGTGCGACCAATTATTGAGGTTGAAAAAAATTGATCGCACAGAATTTTGCTTTTCATGAAAACAAAAGATGTACAATCGAAATAAGCTTTACGACGTAGATTGTAGAGCATTTCACGCTGCATCTTGTAGTATGTTTTGTTTCTTCTTACGGAATCATATTAGATGATAAAAAGATGAAATAAGAAAAATTAAATTTTACATTTGTGTAGGAAAAAATGATCGTCTCGCAACATCGAAAACTAGCCACACAGAGTTTTACTTTCTTTGAAAACAAAAATTACACAATTAAAATAATCTTTACCAAGGAGATTGTAGAGTTTTTCACGCTGCATCTTATGGTAAATGCTGTTTTTTTAAATAAAATCTATTTAGAGATTACAATATTAATTATACTGTGAGCCCCCGGTGGCTCACATCGTGCTAAATGTGTTAAAGAAATTTACGAGAATGAATTCGCACACGTTTCATTACGTACAACATGATGCTAACGTATCAAATTTAATTCTCGTGTAAACATTGATATCTAAAATATATTACACTGGTTTTATTAAAACGATGTTTTTTTGCTTGAACATGTGATTTTTATGTAATCGTGAGCACTGTAAAGTAAGAGAAAAATAGAGAATTATGCATTAATTCGTCTAAAACACATAATATGTCAGATCGAAGAAGGGACATGTAGAAAAGTACAGAGTCATACTAAATGTGAAAAGAATATTAGATAATCATTTTCCATAAATGATTCAGACGATAATAATATTTCGAATGAGTTTTCACGATATTTTTGAGAGTTTAATAAGTAGGAGTTATTCAAAATCTGAATATTTAGCATCGTTAAACCCTGTTTTTCACAGGCTTTCATTTGATATAAAATTCATCATATCTTCTATTTATAATTATAGTGCTGTCTCCTTGAATAATAGTTCTTCCAACCCTGTGTTAATGCAAAGTGACAAGCATGTAGAAAACACTTAAAAGTTTGTCCTTGTTATGAAGAACAAATGAGTTTAGTTGCTGAGAAATATAAATAATTTTAGCAAACATTCAGGTATAAGAAAATGAAGAGATAAACTGAGAAAGAATAGTTCGTCGATCAAATGGAAAAATTAGGTATTATGTTTCGAAACAAAAGTTGAACAATAGTTTCTCTATCAGGTAAATTTGCTGCTTCAACTGGAAATCGACATAATGGACATGTATTCATCGTTCGCAAGACATTCAACATACAATCAAAATGAAATGAATGTTGAGCGGTACAAGGCCATTGAGCAAAAGATTGGTTTAATTGGAAGTTCTCAAGGCAGATACTGCAGGTTTTATCCAGTAGATCAACTGTGACTATCTTTTGTCCATCTAAACGAAATTCTGCAATGAAGCGAGGAGATGCAGAATTGTTGCGTTGCAATAATCGATAGAAATCATTTTCATGTTGGAATCGTTGATGGTTAGCTTCTTCTTCAGTTAAAATTGCCAAACGCTCCTGGTATTCTCTTTCCTGAGCTTGTCGAGTTGCTTCATAATAACGCAATCGCTGTTCTTCTTCCCAACTAAAAATGAAAAATATGTCAAACTCGAAATCTTGATTTTTATCAAGAATCAAACATACTTGTAACGATATTGATCATTAATAATCATCAATTGTTGATGTAACCAAGCTGATGGATTGACCAAATTAGATGTGGGAAAATCAATATATGGACGATAATCATAAGGATTTTCAAGCACAATACAATCCCGCCGAACTATCCTAATATTATCAATAGGAATAATGAACAATGGAATAGTTTCATAATATTGCCGAAGAATTGCTTGATTATTTTCCTGTAAATCGACCATTAATATAATCAAATGTTCATCACGCACTAAGAACAAACGATCATAATAATTATTTTCGTCAGGTGTAGTCGACAAAAGATTGTCCAGATTTTTTAGCGAATAGATGTTTGATTCTCTCATTTGTTTCTCAATAGAAGGATGCACCCTTCGTACCGAAGAAAACATTGTATGATTGATTTCACTGATGATAGACACAATAATTTTGAATGTAAGATATATGAAAAGACTAAAGAGTACATAAGATTTATAAGGAGCATAGGAAGAAGAGGCATCGAATGCTATAACATGTTTGCTAAATTGATGATATTCAAAAGAATAACCAGGAAAAACATATTCACTAGTAGGTCGATAGAGATATCCAATGAGAATACCACATGTTTTGATCACTCGTCTGTTAAATTTTTCTGGATCTTGATTATAGATTTGTTCAATCTTTTTAATATAAAATGATTTTTCTGGCCAACGCATAAATTCTGATGATGGAATAGTTAATTGTTCAACGATACATCGTAATGTATGGATATTAAATAATTGAAAATCATATGAATGACGTTTTCGAGAATAAGATTGTTGCTCTGCAGCAAATTTAACGTACAATATCACGTTTGACGTATCAATGGTGGCTTCAGACACTTTATGAAATGTGTATAATAATTCTTCATAGGTATGATGACCATAGAACACTCGCATTGAATTTTGTGTGCTTTGATCAATGGCATTTTTACCCAGTTCTATTTGAATATACTCCGTATGAATAAAAAATCTATGAAACGAAAAAGAAGATTCATGATAATTTAACAACAAATGATTGCGAAATTGTTCGATATTCATTGAAAATGGACCGTTCCATGCGTTGTATACTCGATTAGGACATTGACATATCAATAGTATGAAAAGATAAATACACAAATCGAGACATTTCTTTCCAATCATTCTCATATGTATATTCCGGACATCTCGCAAACGTTGATCATGAATTCGTGACAATAACAATGAACAATTTAACTGTTTTTTTCTAATTTGTTGTTGTATATTTGAATTTTGCTGACGTAACATTGCCAAGATGAACGATTTGTGTGCTGAGTTGCTAAGGAAAAATAAGATTTATTTGTCGTTCTCTGAGTAACTGCAAACAACAAATATACACATATATAAAATGCAATGAGAGATAGCATAAAATAGGAATGATTCACTGGGATTTTTCTTTCTTCCTTCCTTAAAAACTCAATCTCATTCGTTCATTAATAATCAAATTGAGCATTGAAAACAGCTTTTGTCTTTCAATGCTAAGAAAAAAAACATAAGTTTCTTTAAGAACAACCCAAATATGTACTAACTTTCACAAAAGAAAATATTTAGTATCTGTTATTAGTGACATCACAGAGGTCGTTTTCTGTTGAACGACTACTTGCAATAATTTTAAATAGAAAATGTGATCGCGCACAATTTTTTTTAAACATATCTCGATTTTTTATACCGATGCAATTTATTGAAATGGAACTTTCTCAGCCAGAAATCCTGTGCAACAAATAAGAAGGAAAAGTTAACCTGATGAGGCAAACCCTAAAATGAATGGTGTTCCTAGATTATATACGATTATTGCCACGCTTTTTCAATACTGTTATTTCTCATAAATCTCACTGAGTTTTACATTCTTTTTGTGCCATGATTTCTTGGAAAAAAATCAGCTATTCTGATGGACTTTTTGTGCTATTTATCCACTTATTTTGCCCCAAAAATGTGTCAATATATTTTTCATACGAGCAATAAGAGACTCCGTCATCTATATGATTTCAGGAAACTCAAGGTCCAATACTAATTTCTCATGGCATGAATTTTTCAACTTATTCGTTTTGTAAATTTTTTGGCTAATAAATTGAAGAGTTGAGAGAGAGAGACCATCTTGTAGCGCCTGAAAAGATGCTGTTGAATCTACAATACTAGAGTCGGTCATCAAAATAATTTAAAGAAACATCCGAACCAGTAAGGGCCAGTCGTGCCCTGAAAAGGCACTATTTTGACCTACTTTGGAAAGTATTTGTCTTGTGAAACTTTTTGATGAACAAGTTTAAGATATAAGACATATACTATTTTATAGCCCATGAAAAATGCTATCTAACGAGTATAAACAGAGCCTGGCTAGTCGAAGGTTTAGTTGGGTTTCTGTCAAATTAATGGAGAAGTTGTTTGAAGAAATATGTAGATGTTCTCTATAAAAGACTTCTTGGAAAATTGATTGATCTGAAAGCTAATTGCGTGCTAGGTGAGTCGAATTTATTAGTAAAAGATTCAGCATTGCATGCTGCATCAGAATATAAGTTTCAAAAAGCACAGATCGTTTTATTTCTTTTTTGACGAATATTTCTTTCAAGTATGATAATATCAAGTTAAAGATTTGAAAGTGGTATAAATGATTTTCTTTAATGCAAAATGTTCTTATTTCATGGATAGAGAGAGAGAGGAATTGTTAATCACCAATTCGTTGAAGGGCTGCATTGTATGTACCGGAACGAGTACCAGCAGGACAACCACTTTCTCCCCATTTTTTAGGACCGCCTTTCCAAACTCCACCAATATGACTTGTACGATCTTCTACAATACAAGTCAGAGCATTGCTGGCTTTCGGATTGCAGTACACAGCCTTGCCCATACACAGGAAGTTCGTCCTTGCATAACCTGCTGGTACCTCTACTGCATGATCTACAATTAAAAGATCGATATTTAGGATAAATAAAGAAGCTAAAGAAATATTTTTTTAGTGTAAAACTACATAAGAGCAACAGAACATGAAAGTGACATTTTCGATTGAAAGATAGAACGATAAATACATCATAAAGTAAATTATAAACAGAAAAACAACGATCACTTTCTCATCGAATTGTGAATACTTGGATAATCTGTCTGTGAAATAAATATTATTATTTTTGTAGCGTTTTCAATTTTCAGTATTTATCTGAAACGCTCGTATTTTACAGAAGATGGGATCAAACACAATTTGGGCAACATATTTCGATAGTCTGTGCTAAACGGAGCTAAAAATGATCTTACAAAATGATAAAATCAACTATTAGAATTAAATATATTGCAGGCTGAAAAAATTTAGAAAAATTATCATTTGTTGGAGACATCCGAAACTAGACCTTCACGAAATCTAATTGTTCATTTAGTCGTTTTGCAGAAAAATTTTGTAAGTTATAACTGAAATTATTCAACAACAACCAGAGCAGTCTATCAAAAAAAAAGAAATTTATTTTTGACTTACGGGAGGTGATTAGACATAGATATAACATAGCCAGACAAAATAACATATGAAATCTGTTCATTGTTTCGACTAAACTGCTTGTCAGTCGCTGAATTTGTTAATTACAGGATTTTGCTGTGTTTTTCAATACAACCTACCGTTTAAATATGTCGTATAAGATGTTTATCAAAATATTATTTTACATCTCAAGTAAAAGATTAATATTGACCTAGCTGATAGAAGACTACATGAAATGATCATATTACCGACAATAACAAAATAAAGCATGAGTAAAAAATACTGTCCAGAGGTGCCCGTTTCAGGTTTTGAAGAATGAGAATCCATAGTGACTTGTTTTACAATAAAAGTAAACGTATGTTTACAGAGTGATGGTGAGGATCAATTCCGGATAGCAAGATTCTAATGATTTCTTGTACTCCGAAAAAGTCCATGAGAAGCGGGGCCATATCGGATTTCGAAAATATGCTCCTATCGTTGTAAAAAAACAAAAATTTTGAATTATTGGGAGAGGAGTGCACGCTAGAGGCCTACGGGACATTCTCAATCGGGCCTATTCAGAAAAAATCGATGTCCCGAATTTCTAAAATTCACATATCAAAACATGCTGTAAATTTGAGCCTTCCTATTTCTAATAAATATTTTTATAGTTAAATAAATAATACAATGTGATCCGTAAGTAGCTTTATGATAAAAAAATCTGAATATCTTCACTCTATTTCAGTCAAATGGTCTGATTTTTTAATCGATGATAGCGGTTCATTCAAAATTTTTTCATCCGAAAGTCTTATAGAAAAATCTCAGTTGAGTCAATACTATAACTTCGACAAGAAAATATGACCTCATACAGGGTCTGACAAATATATCATGTATTTGTCCCAGAATTTTGCGTAGTAGCCTACGCTATCACATATAAATGAATTCAATGATGGACGTTCCTTTGCATTCTGGGAAGAATTTAGACTAATTAGGCAGAACAGACTGAAGTTATAATGATTTCCGTTCCTACATCAGATTTGAAACACCCAATGTATCGAACTCTTGTTAAAAGCCCGTATAAGACCGCATTTTCTTGTTGAAGCTATAATATTGGCTCAACTTAAGTTCTCTGATGAAAAAATTTGGAATGACCGTCTATCATCAATAAAAATATCATACCATTTGATTGAAATAGAGTGAAGATATTCGGTTTTTTATCGTAAAACTACGTACGGACTGTCCTGTTTAATAGAAAAACGGAAAAAAAACTATTGTCAGATGTTTTCAAAGTTGATCATTTTCATTTATTCTTGTCAGATCTTTTACTGCTACTATAACTTAAACAAATCGTCTCCTTACATTAGAATATTCTGCGTATGAATAGTGTATGCATGAGAATGAGAGTGTCTAAAAAGCAGTTATATTCCAAAAAATAACTTGTTTTTTTCTTACACATCAGGTGCAAACAACTAAATGTTTCAATATTTCATTTGGTAAAAGCTAGCTAGTTCATCTAATAATTATTTATAAGAATTCGCGTCATCTATCGATAGTATAAAAACAACGTATTCGTCTTTCACAAAACAATATTTCTATATTCCTATCGGTTGACGATACAGACGGAATTTTACGGGACAATTCGAAAAAATTCTAGACAGGACTATTAAAAATATTTCGGGGCAGGACAATAAAAAGTTTGTCCCGCAGGTGTCTGAATAATATTTAAAGAGAAATTCAGTAGGTACAGTATTAAACTCGATGTTGACCCGAATGATAAAATTTTGATTGGAAATTTAATTTATAAAAAAATTCTAGCATTATAATGAGATGTTTGTCAGTAGTAACAGATGTCACTCAGTGCCACAAACGTTTTTTTATAAAATATTTATTCTTTCCTATAGCCCTCGTTGATGTTTTCTATTTGACTATATGCTGCCATTTTTTTACTCATAGACAGGTTTTTTTCTTACTTCCTTGGTTTTTTTATATTTCGCCTACTATTGAGTAATAGTTCCAATTTTCATAATAATACATTAAATCATCATTGTATAGTGGTTTTATCCAACATAAAACTTTAAAAAAATACGATAAGCAACATTTACGTGAGAATTTATTATAAAACAGGCGACAACTTATGGATGTATCATGCGAAATAAGGTACTGAAAAAAGTTTCTAAATCACTGGTGAAACTTTATGATTTAGTAAGTACGTTACATGTTATGAAAGGAGCTTCTAGATGTATAAACTGACGTATTGATCAACAATAGTATTCGAGTAGTTTCGATAGCAGAAACTAGCTAGGAAAATTCCTTAAAATTGATCCGAAGCATTGAAAGTTCTTGGAAATCATCTTGCTAGTGTTGAGCTATGTTGACGATCGATTGACCATCAACTACTAATGATGATGAGTGATGACGATGGTGACTAAAATGGTTTTAGAATTTCGTGTTCATCATCATCGATGAAGATAGGGATTAATTCTGAAAGAAAAACCACGAAAATCGACTACACTAGGAAATAGTACTTTGAATTGGAATATTCCTACAATTTTTAGATAGAAAGCATTTTCACACATGGTAAGCTTCTTGCACGTTCTTGATCGGTTCTTATGAAACCATTAACCAGACTTTACCTATAAGAATAATTATTAGTCATTACTTAGCACTTAGATCAATAGTTCATACATAAATAAAAGCAAATTATTATTGCAATTTTTATTATGAATTTTCATTTGAATAGGACAGTTCATAGTTTAAGTCAAGGCATAGATACAAACAACATGGCACTCATTCAACAAGACCTATCCATGTCGAACGCTAGTTTTCTTGACATCCCTGTCGAATTGTTTCATCGCATTTTCGACTTTTGTGATTTCAAAACAATTTTGTCAGTTCGACAAGTTTGTAGGCAATTCTATGCTGTTGCGAGCACTTACGATCGATTTCATCTCAAAGTCAATTCAAGCTCTAAATATAATTTCAAGATGCTTGCTAGAGTATTGCCATCGGACAGTATCCTTTCACTTACTTTGGAGAATTACGACGCTTACAATTATAGTTCGCTTAATATAATTAACCAGCAAATAATTTCCACATTCATGTCAACATTCGATCTTCATAACTTTACCCGACTTCAATCATTAACTATTTGTCAAATCAGCAGTGTAATAATAAAGCAGCTTTTCAAACATTTGCACAATAATGTTCTGGTATCCCTTTCGGTTGACTCAAGGAAAAGAGTGTCTAGAACAACTTCGACTTTTGTTTCTTTTATTATTTCTCAGAAATGTATTCGGAAGTTGTATTTAAATAATTCATTATACATAACAGAATATATATCATGGCCACTTGGATGTACTCTGCAACATTTGACAATCGATGTTTGCGCATATCAGCAATATTTGACCATTCTTTATCAGTTACATAATTTACAAACATTTATCATAGGTGAATACAAATGTCACAGTTGTACTGGTCACATTGTTTCCATTTCTTTGAAACATTCTCCGTCATTATCGTCATTAGTCATTGATAAGACTGTTGAGTCTATGGAACATCTCGAATTGTTACTCTCACATACACCAATGCTTCGTCATCTTAAGATAGCATCTCACAGAGCAACATGCGATTCTATGTTTGATGGGTATTATTGGGAACAGTTTATCTGCAGCAGATTACCTCTATTAGATAGATTTCAGCTTTTTGTTTCTTATACTAATAAAACAACTGATGAAATCATTACCCTTGAAACTCTCATTACTTCATTTCAAACATCATATTGGTTGCAAGAAAAGCAATGGATTATTACTTGTGCCTATGCTTTTGAATCTGAAGCAATCGAGCTTTACATAACCGCAGTTAAGGGTAACAGACCTACGATTTCAAGTAGATGCGAAATATCAGCGATAGATGGCATTTATCATGTAATTGAGGGATTCGTAAAGGACGAAAAATATGTTAATGAATTTGAGGCATGTATTATTTTGTCATTGTTCTTTTATTTCATCTTATTTCTCTTCAATCAGGTACATTCTGCATTAAATCTCAATGGTAAATCCATCACAGACAAGGGCGTTATATATTTATGCCATGGCTTACAAAATAATAATGTAAGATGTACAAAAACATACTAATTTCATATTAAATTTCCGCTATTTATAGACATATATCAAAATAAATTTAGAAAATAACAATATCGGAGATGTTGGAGTCGAGTATTTGGTTTCTGCATTACAAGATAATAAAGTCTGATATTTTTCGTCTTTTGTTTCATCTCTCCTTATAGTTAAAGCACTATTATTTTGCTTCATTTATATTACTTAGAGGGCTTCAACACTATCGAATTAGAACTTCTTTAAAAAACTATAATTATACTATATGTACCCGTGTATTGCAGAAAGAAAATCTTCTGTTTTTCTGCTAAAATACATTTTCACTATTTAATGATTGATGGAATACGATGAATGCCTCTAACTTTGTAGATTTTTCAAATTTGTCGTCGATTTCGGAAAGAATGCTATTGAAACAACTTTGAGCTATATAGGCGAAACTCGCCTATATTTTATAGGATTGAGTCTGTTTCAATAAGTTTAGAGGTCAAGCTTATATTTCCACTGTAAATATGAAAACACACAACGATAATACAGTGAAATCGTCAAAAATCTTACGAATATTGTCGATTATGACAGACAAGATTTCATATTTCTTCTCTTTTTGAACAGACACTCGAAACATTGATGCTTGGAAACAATAAAATTACAGATCACGGTGTGCAAAAACTGGCTGAATTCTTACACTATAATACAGTCAGATAAATTACTTTCATCTATTTCATAATATTCTTCTCTTTTCAAAATAGACACTTATGACTCTCGATCTTCAAAACAATCCAATCGGTGATGATGGAGTACAATTTATCGCCGAAGCATTAAACAGAAATACGGTAATGTTTTATTATAAATGAATCGCGTAAAAACTGCATGATTGTTTGTTTTTAAAGAGCCTGCTGATCCTTCGACTCAGTAAAAAACCCGCATATTACGACTATAAACGAGGGTTCAAACGTTATTTTATGGAACAGGTGGCGTATATTTTTTTTGCTTTTGTTAGACACACCACACTTGTATTTGTCATGTAGACATCTGCCAAGGGGGAAAGTGCAGGTTTGGAACCCTCAGCACCACAGTACCTTCTCAGCACTTTTTCGGCACTTCAGCATCTTTTCAGCACCTCAGCACCTTCTCAGCACCTCAGCACCTTTTCAGCACCTCAGCACCTTTTCAGCACCT
>JAJEKB010001426.1:1242302-1294574 GCA_022393335.1 Macrotrachela quadricornifera | reverse complement strand
CAGCACCTTTTCAGCACCTCAGCACCTTTTCAGCACCTCAGCACCTTCTCGGCACCTTTTCAGCACCACAATACCTTCTCAGCGCCTTTTTCAGCACCCAGGTCGAAAAATCAGACAGTGGATCTTACAAGATTTTCTGTACTGATCTTCTATGATCGTATAGGATCATACGAAAAAACGTACGCAAAATTGTCGTTCCTGCAATCTTACATCAAGTCGTATTAAAAGAGTCTTGTAAGGTTCCACTATTACGGAAAATATTTCTGTATTATTTTCATAATAGAAATAAGTCCTTGTAATACTATTACACGTTTGTAGTAGGCCTAAAGTGTATATAAGATCTTTAAAGAAAATAGGGTATGACTTGATGTAAGATTGCAGGAACGACGAGTTTTATCAGATTCTTGCAAGATTTTGTCCAGATAACAAGGTCATGCAAGGATCTTATAGGATCTAATGCTTGCTTTTTCGACCGGGGCATCTTAGCACTTTCAGTACCATTTAGTATTGAAAATCACATCTTTAATACGAAAATAATTGACAGTAGCTATTTTTATTTTCAATTATGTGGACAAACATTCTCTTAGATGTACATAGCATGAAAAAAATGTACTTCAAAAACAAAAATTCAAGTTTTTTTCACAATATCTAATGCAAAAGATCAAGAAAAAAATTTATAAAAAGAAAACTTAATGTTGCTGTCCCGACGTTTTAACACGTTCTAAACGATCACTAGATAAACGATTTTTTGTGTCTGTTAGTAACCAACATGCTGTTTGTTTATGCAAGTATTTTACACATGAACCTATTCGAATACGAAAATATTTATTTATATTTTGTGGATTAATTTTGTCGTATATTCGGCAACCTTGAAAACAATGTCGTTCTACATCAGGAAAACTTGTTAAAATATTTCCTTCGTCATCTTCGTCATCTGTACCACTTGTTGATAGTCTATCATCATCATCAAGTATATCGAAATTATTTTCATCGTTATCTGATTCGTCTTCATCACTATCTTTATCAAAATCAGTACCCTCTGTATAATCAATTATTTTTGATGATGATCTACTTATGTTCATTTTTATAAAACGACTTAATTCTGGTAACGTGTAAATATTTTTATTAATCAATAACTTAGTCATATTGACCATTATTACATATTGTTTGGCTGATTCAAATGCATTTTTAATTATTTCTTCAATATCAGATTCTGTTAAATTTAATTGTTTAATACGATTTATTGAATAATTATGTATTTCTTTATCAGTCTTATGATGTTGTGGAAATTTAAAACTATAATTATCAACATTCTCTTTATGAGATTTGATTGAATCAATGATTGATATTTTTTCGCATCTTTTGAGGAAGGACTTTACAGTAAAGTTATTGATTGATGAGTAAGGACCTGATAAAGCTCGAGCAATACGAAAAGTGTTTTCGCACCCTTGTGAATTAAACAAATACGTATTTAGTGCATCAATAGGTAATTTATTATTAATTACTAAAAGAATTATATATAGTAATGTATGAGCATTTATTTCAATGCACCAAAATGTCGGTTTAGTAATAAAACTGTTTGCTTTTATCTTCTGTATTGAATTCGAATTATCATCTTCACTAATATCCTTTATTTTCAAATTCTGTATCCATGCCCACCAATATCTACAAGTAAAGACTACTGTCCATATGTGGTATAATCGTTGCTCAATTGTCGTTGGTTTATCAATTAATCCAGTTATAATTGAATTTAATAAGGAGAGATATATGAATGTTCCTTTACAATTTTCATTCTTTTTTAACAAGTTTAAAACTAAATCAGACGATATACGGCGACACGAAGCAAAATTCTGTCGATCTTTAGGACAGACATCACATTTTATTAAATTGTGATCAATTTTATTTTTTAAAGCAATTAAATCTTTTAAATGTTGAATATCAATTGAAAAATCTCCCATCTTCATTAATGCTACTTCAGATAGAAGCCGGTTTCGAAATTTTGTCGCAATATGAGTTGAGTCTTGCATAAAAAGCAAAAGCTGCTCTTCTTTCATGAGAAACCACGACCATTGATTAGGTATCTTTATATGAAAATTATCATTATGTTTAAATAAATTTAAATTAGGTAATTCGGCAAAAAATCGATTGCATAACCTCATCGCTCTAAGATAACGTGCATCTCCATCTGTGCTAAAACCTATTACACGTACACCCTGTATTGAAGATTGATTATGAATATATAACCACCTTTTTAAGATATCTGTTGCTGTCATCTTGTTATCTGATCCGTATGCTGATAAGATAAACGGAGAAGCTGATGGTACTACTGACTGTATCATATGAAGGTTAATCAGTTTTGATTTATTATATTTTTCAAACCACATTTTTAATTCTTCAAAATTATCTGTTCGAAAAAAAGTTGGCTTTGGCACTCCATCAATTAAAGGTGATGATAAACCAACGAAAGAGTTCACTTGTGCATCATAATCAATACGACAAATAGAACTGGTGCAATCTTCAGAAGCAAATACATAACTACAGTTATTTAATTTGGAATATTCTTTTAACAATTTAAATCGAAATTTACATTCAATTATTCTCGCTTCCTGATTTCTCATTAATGGTTCTATATTAGATATATGTGGCAATGCACCAGGTAAGTTTAATCGAAGAAATTCATAACAATTTCTTCCACCAAGAATAAACAACAATAAAGCAAATTGTTGAATACGGTTATCATAACTAAATTTATTCTTTGATTTTTTAAAATTGTCAAAGATGTTTTTTATCCATGGAATAACTATCGGAATATTATCCTTATTCGATGAACTAAATGAATGCTTCCATAATTCTGTTAATTGTCTTAAAATATCATCTTCTACATGATTGTGTGTTAGCTGAAAATTTTTAACAGATGAATTTTTCTTCGATTTGACTAATGAAAATAATCGTTCAAGTAAATTTCGAAAACCTAGTCGAAGGTGAAAATTTCCATCAACTGAAACAAATCCAAGTGCTTTTCGTAGATAATTTAATTCGACAACATCAAAATTAAGTATCCGTATTAATTCATCGACTGTTATTGACGATAAAGAAGACATATCTCGAATAGCTTGTTTTCGAAAAAGCTCGCACAAATCTTTATTTAAAGTAATTTCTAAAAAGTTGTAGAAGGCATCGTGACTTAATTCCATCATATCATCTGTTAATTCATGAAGCTGAAAAATATCCATTGTTGATGTTATATAGATATTGTTCTATGTAAATAAAATCTATCACTCGTAAATCTAAATATAAGGAAAGTGTTTTAATCAATCTTTTTGATAGTAAGTTAATAGCTCTTTATTCTAAATCAATCTAGATATACTCATGAAAAGTTTCTTTTCAAATCAAATATGATAATCAACACTCCTTTCATCTTACTGTAAAACACATAGAATAGAAAAAAAACAGATCCTCTTTTTTAATAAAGAAAAAAGAACAGTTAAATATAAACAAAAAGCTTTCAAAAATTAACATAAAATCGACTAAACAATAAAAGTTTCTTCTATATCTTCATACATTCAAATAAAAAAAATACGAATGAGTAATTACAAATATGTTTCTACTATCACCACGAATCAATTATTCTTAAGATGAATCTGTATTATTTGTTGATAATATTCTCATCTTTTTAACCATACTAGTAACAGTTTTTGAAGCTGTTTGTGTTGATGATGAATGAGCTCGTTTTGAAGTTATATTAGCTGATGTTTCCTTCGATACCGGATTCAATGCACGATTCGATGAATTTGATTGACTTGCAGCTGAATCTTCATCAATAATAATAGTATTTTCTTGTCCAATGTTCTAAATGTATAGGAAATCATAGTGATATTGCATCAAGAAAATATTCACCATTTTCGGAATTTTTATACATTGTTTGTCTTTGACATGTCGATAAAATGATGACAATTTGAAAAAACCTGGTGTGACAAATGGTAATTTAAATCGATTCTGACATTTGCATGTCAGAATACAAGCATAAGTATCATTTAATGTTTTATTGATTTCTAAAACATAATGTGTACCTTCATTTAAAGATGAATCATTACTATCCATTGAGCTCCACCATTTGTTAATTCTATTTTTAATATCAGCAATATGGTCAAGTTCATTTAATTTTTTTTGTAATGTTGTTAATCTTGACCGTGTTAATGATGTATCATTGTTCGATGGAATTGATGGTAATGAAGGAAGTTCATTTTGTGTTTCTATTGTTATCTCATTTAATATTCCAGCTAATGTTGAAGTTTGTGATTGTGATTGTGATTGTGATTGTGTTCCATTAATATGTAAATGTTGAATTGAAGATCTTTTTTTTTTCTTTTGTTGTTTTTGTTTTATATGTACCAACTCGATGAAACGTTTTAATGCTAATTTAACACCTAATTTTATTTGATAGTTATCACCAGCAACTTGAAAACAACATAAGTTTTTCAATACTTTAATGTCATTGGATTCTAATTGTAAAATTGATAGGATATCATCACATGATGTATTTAATAAATGTGTTGCATTTCGAATCGCTTGAAAACGAAACAATTCAGCGAGATCAAAGCCATATTGTTGTTCAATAAATTCATAAAATGTTTCGTGATTGTAAGTAAAGAGATCGTTGGGTAAATCATTTTTGTCAACTATTGCTTCGGCAATACTTGACGGCATTATTGAAGTAAAAAAGTTATTCTTAACGGAACATCAAAAATTTTTAAAATTTTTGATTGGACATTCAGTGTATTCAATAGGATTGTAATACAATAGTGAGTCTGATAGATAGCGCTGTCAGCCAATCGTATTTTATTACTTTAGCTGGTATACCGTTTTTAAAAATCTATCAGCAGCTGAGCATCTCTCAGCACCATCTCAGCACCACAGCACCTTCTTAGCACCTCAGCACCTTCTTAGCACCTCAGCACCTTCTTAGCACCTCAGCACCTTCTCAGCACCTCAGCACCTCAGCACCATCTCAGCACCATCTCAGCACCTTCTCAGCACCTCAGCACCTTTTCAGCACCTTTGATGGAAATTTGGTGCGAGGGTGCAGCACTTTCCCCCTTGACATCTGCACAATCGAATACCAGTCCAAACTGTATTACAGACAAAGGAGCACAATATTTGGCTATGGCACTGGTCCATAATAATGTTTGTTTTGTATTCATGTTTCTCATAGAATACTTTTCGTCTATTCCAGAAACTCATCGACCTTGATCTTGAGCGTAATAAAATCGGAGACGACGGTGCTAAACATCTTGCTGAAGCCTTACGACAAAACACGGTACAATTATTTTAATATTAGTATATTATCTAAAGACTAAATAGTCTTTGCTATTTTAGACATTGAACACATTGAATCTTCGAAATAATCAAGTTGGTAATAATGGGGCTTTATATCTATATAATTCGCCGCAAACTAATACAGTGAGTTTTCAGGTCATCGATCTTTTTATGTGTTGATTGTTATTCATTAAGGCACTCTCGAAAATTTACTTAAACAACAATTCAGGTCCTTTATGTGCAGTTATTG
This sequence comes from Macrotrachela quadricornifera, assembly GCA_022393335.1. Lineage (NCBI taxonomy): Eukaryota > Metazoa > Rotifera > Eurotatoria > Philodinida > Philodinidae > Macrotrachela > Macrotrachela quadricornifera. Next base: position 1,289,008 of record JAJEKB010001426.1, on the reverse strand, counting down.
AAGCAATGCGTCAAGTGGAATTTGATAAAGTAAAAGACCAAATTTCGTTTCTGTTTCCTGTTTTTAATATTGGCTTCTCAGACTCTCATCAAACTAGAACTTCAAAATAGTAAAATCGGAGAAATTGAAGTTAAGTTCTTGGTCAATGTACTTCGACAAAATAAAGTGAGTTACTCTACATTTTCTTTTTAATTAACTTTCCTCATTTAACAGACAGTCATTGCATTAAATCTTGAAAACAATCGCGTTAATCATTGCGGAGCAAAGTATCTTGCCGAACTATTAATGAAGAACACGGTAAAATGTGTTCAATATCGTGTGATTTAGATCTATGCTATATTTGATATTAAGACTATAACAGTGCTAGACCTTCAAGAAAATACGATTGGTGATGACGGTGCAAAATATCTTGCTGAAGCATTGATGACAAATACAGTAAAATTTATTGCATATCAATCACATTTAGACCTATATTGTCCTTAAATTACAGACACTAACTACGTTAGACCTTAGAAACAACCATATTCGTGAAGATGGTGCTCACCACCTTTGTGATGCATTACTAGTCAACAAGGTGAGCTATGATCTTACTGAAAGTCTTGTTTACATTTACTTGGTTTTGTTCAGACACTTATGAAACTTCGTCTCAGTAAAAATTCGAGTGAATTATGCAACTTTATTGATACGACAAATCGTATATCATATGAAAAAGTCACATATCGGCTGTTCTTCATATTACAATTTTATGTATATTATTCTAGACACTCCTAAAACTAAATTTTCAAAACGTTGCGATGGGAGATAAAGAAGCACAGTATTTGGCTAGGATTTTACACGAAAATACAGTGAGTTAATCAAGCGTTTCTCCTTTATCCGTTACTAATTTTAAATAGACCGTCATCACATTGAATCTTAGTTACAATAAAATTGGAGATGAGGGTGTGAAACATCTCACAAATGCGTTATTAATGAATACGGTAAAAAATATAGCACTGATAATTCCTCTACATTTTATTTTATGTTTCACGCAGACTCTTCAAGAACTGAATCTTCAACACAATTATATCTGGAACGTTGGAGCAGAAAATCTTGCTAATTTAATTCGAAATAATTCAGTTTGTCTTATTGTTAATTTTCTCTAGATCCCTTCTTCATTTTTGATTTTTCTAGACCCTCAAAAAACTTGAACTAAAAGGAAATCCTGGTGATTTATGCTTCTTTGTTGAATTGGCATACCGCCTTCAACATGATAAAGTAGCTCTTTCATTTCTATGATTAAGTTCTTATATGATGTTTTTATTCCTAGGCATTCACTACATTGAAACTTGATAACAGAAAAATGAGTGATAAAGGAGCACAATATTTTGCTGAAGCATTAAAAACTAGCAATGTAAAAAAGACATAACTATTCTTTTCATAAGGTATTTTTGTTTTGTACTCATAGACATTAACTGAATTGAGTCTTCAAAATAATGACATTAGTGATGATGCAATGACCTGTATCACTGATGCAATTATAAGCAATACAGTAATAAATCAAATACATGCACACTTGTCGATACTCTTTGTTATGTTGTTTAGAAGTTATTAAAAACTACATTAAATAACGAATGGAAAATCTTTCATTTTATTATCAGTACAGTGCTAAAACTAAGAACAGACAAAGTGAATAAATCTTCATTTCATTCTCTACATATAGGTAAATTATTTCTCTTGCAGACGATCTCCACATTAGATTTTCGAAACAAACAGATAACTGATGGAGGAATACAAGTATTAGCCAAAATGTTATGCACTAATACAGTAATTCATTAACTTGTTATCTTTATATTTTATAAAATTGTGTTTTCAACAGACAGTTACTACGCTGTACCTTGCAAATAATCATATTAGTGATAAAGGAGTAGCGCATCTTGCTAATAGCTTACAAATAAACAAGGTAGGATATATATATGTGTATAAGATCTCTATTATCGATATTACCATATTGCCATGCAGACATTAACAATATTGAATCTTCAACACAATAAGATTGGTGATAATGGAGTCTACTATCTTGCTGATGCTTTATCAATAAATACAGTAAGGAACACAGTAATAGGTGTTCAGTTATATTTTCGTTTTGTATTCATTCAGACACTACTTCAATTAAATCTTCGAAACAATCAAATTGGCGACGATGGAGCAGATTATCTTGCTAAGTTAATTCAAAATAATCGGGTATTTCCATTTTCTTTATATCTTTTCATCACCTTCATTTTTTTCATAGATCGTTAAAAAACTTGAACTGAATGAAAATCTCGGCAGTTTATGCAAAATTGTAGAAATGACACATCGGCTTCAACATGACAATGTGCTTCTTTCTTCCAGTCTTTTATTTAATATCTTATACGACATCTTTATTGATAGACACTTACCACATTGAATTTTGCAAAAAGCAAAATTAATGATAAAGGAGCGCACTATTTGGCTGAAACATTACGAACTAATAACGTTGTATACATTAGGATCTTTTTCGTGAATTATTTTATGTTTTCTAGGGAGTTACTACATTAATTCTAGGACATAATCAAATTGGAGATACAGGTGTTCCATATCTCGCTGAATTGCTACAAAACGATCATGTAAATTTTTTTCGAAATGTGTGTTTCTTTTATATCTGTTATTTATATAGACACTCATCAAATTGGATCTTTGCTCGAACATGATTGGAGAGAATGGTGTAAAATATCTTGTTGATGCCTTGATTATTAATAAAGTAAAATATCTTGATTTAACTTTCTCATGTACAAATTGTATCAATCACATAGACATTAACCATAATAGAACTTCAAAATAATCATATTGGAGATGAAGGAACACAGCATTTGGTTGAAATATTACGAGAGAATAAGGTATAATATCTAAACAAGTTGTCATTCTCATGTTTACATTTATCATTGTCATTTAGACACTCACTCATCTTGATTTATCTTCCAATAAAATTAAAGATAATGGTGCACAAAATATTGCTAAAATATTACAACACAATACAGTAAACTATTCTCATTACTCTTTGAGCATATAAACCTTATTGTATATAAAAAGCCCTCTGGAATTAGTATTTTTAAGAGTTGATGTTTTACTGTAGGATTGTATTAATTTGAAGAACGAAAAGCTTGAGAGAAAAAGAAAATATGATAATACTGTTATAATATTTCATATAGGCACTTGTCACAATAAATTTGTCTCACAATCAAATCGACGATAATGGCGCTTGGCAAATGGTACAAACTTTACGAAAGAATAAGGTAGTTTGTTCTTTTGAAATTAAGAACCTTATTTGTCATTTTATTCTAGACATTGCAAATATTAATGCTTTCTTATAATCAAATCAGCAAACAAATCCAAATTGACTTGAAAAAAGAAGATGGTAGAGTGTCAATATAAAGCCATATATTATTATTTAAATCAAGAAATTTTTATTCGAGAACTTGACTATTTTTTGTTTATTGCCGTTTTTAAGATTATAAATAAATAACTCAAAACTTGTGCAAACTTACTTCAATCACAAAACGAGTCGGCTAGTAGAAGTGTGATTTGTAATTTATTTTTGTCAACTTCTCTCCTGTATGAGAAGTCACAACAAATGATAATACAGTTTAGTTTTTTCTTTTAGGTTGATTGTGATAATAACCCATTTGCCTCATATGTCTCTTTACCCGCGTGCAACATTAATTTACTTTTTCTATAATTGTAACTCATATATTTCAACTCTTTCACGGCGATGGGATCCACTATATCTTAACCAAAAAATATAATAGAAAAGCACTTTTTTTCGTTTTTTTACGTATGAGATTGTCCACAAAGACAAAAAAATTTGTCACAATCAGAACAGAAGGATGTGAGAATAGCTATCATGATCGCGATTTCGTGTCGGCAAAGATTTCTTAATGATACATTGTTATTTTACCCATGGTTATTATGAATTCATTTATATCAGTCTTCAGATAATCATTTGTGCCATGTTACCCACAATTCTGGTTTCTAAACCCTATCCTTTCAGTCTAGGGGATAAATAATATAAATTTAACACTGCATAGATTTAAACGACAAATTTAAAAAGATTAAAATCTATCAAAATTTCAGATCAAATTCAGAAGAAATATTTTGAAATAATTATGATCAAATTTTATTTTTTTAATAGACATTAAATCTATTGAATTAATTTATTAATACAGGAAAGTAGATCTAGGACTTCATTCTTGTGGATCATTAATGGATTATGAGATCATCTCGAATCACTCGTTATCTTTGGAATTGAAACACATACTCTGGTCAACTTAATCAATTCTTTTCTTCTTTTTGGATTGAACTACAATGAATATTGGAAATTGAAATACATAATGAGCATATTAAATATACGATTCATCCATATCGATGCATCAGTTAAATCTCTTACTATTAAATAAATAAATTCATCTATTTAGAAAACTATAGTATAAATATATACAAAATAATATTAGTAAATCTTCTGTACAACTAATTCGTAGTAGGTTTTTCATATCTCATCAAGGTTTATTTATCGTCAAAAGATGCGCACTAAAGTATTTGAACACTTAAATATGTTCCCCTTGTAAGTTCAGAGTTAAGAAATTACGAACAGCTCTCTATGAAAACTGTTTTTGTTTAGCTTGAACAATCAGCTGATGGTTTTATTAATTAGGATGTTATCACTTTATCAGAGCTCATCGAAAAGAATCTGAATTCGACATTGATCTAGAATCTAATCTGACATTAGCTGCGTCGATTCTTGAGTATGAATATTTGTGATTTAAAAAATAATCAATCATTTAGTGAAAGATTTCTTAATAAGAGTAACAGTTGATTTAGAATAAATAAAAAAATTCTGTAAAAAAATGTATTTAAACATCAATAGTTTATGTAGATTTTTGAAGTCGAAATAACCATGTAAAGAAAGATCCCGTTTGAATTTTCCATTGATTTAATTTATCCGATACTCGCTGAATACGTGTACGTACTGCATCAGAAACTCTATCCCAATAATCTCGATTATTTATTGTTAAAGCTACAAATTTAGAAAAATCTTCATCATTTAAATTCCCAGCAAGAAAATTCATTAATTCATGTATATTATACATTGGCATAGTTCCCATAATATTACTAAAAGGACAAGAATTAACACCAATAATAATTCCTTGTTTATTTGATATTGATTCATTATGTTTATTAAATATATTTACATATTCATAGGATAATTTTCCAGTTTGATCTGGGGTCGTATCAAATACATTATCCATAATAAAACGTCCTCCTTCTATTTGTTTTGCAAGTTGATCAGAACTACCAGCATAAATATTTGTAATTACATAACAAATTGGTATTTTTTTTATTTGAAAATGTCTTAAAATAGCTGCTATAACATCACTATCTACACGACCACCAGCAGCTGCACAATAAATAATAAAAATAGGTTGAATTTTTCGATTTCTCATTTCTTTGAATAAATTATCGACAGCATAAAGATCTAACCAATTATCAATACCTTTAGTATCCCAAAATCGAAATTGTAATTCTCCTATAGTTGTTGTTGCTTCAGTTAAACATTGTGTAACATGATCAATCTGAGATGATGTAGGTATATCAAGATGAGTAATTGCTTTGATAAGTTCAGATTTACCAATACCTGATCGTCCAAAAACACATATATCAATTGGAGGTAAACGTTGAATAATTATATTTTTTTCTAAATTATGTTCTTTGGCTACTTTATCAACAGCTATATCAACCTTTTCTGCAAAATCTTCTAATACTGATGATTCCGGAGAAATAGATATTTCATTGTCTGTATTTGTATCAGATATAACAATTGAAGATGTTGATATTGAGTCCATTAGTTTTATATTCTCTAACGTGTTTACTAATCTACAATAACATTATATTTTTTGATGTTATCAAAGAACATCATGCAAACTTCTCTTATCTTCGTTGATAAATCATATGACAGCATCTTATACTATAATTTTCATTTTCTTCTTTTTTTTCGTCGTGAAAATAAACTTTAGTTTGAAAAATTATGAAGATTTTTTGATTTGTATATCATTATATTTTTTTAAAATGTAGAAAATAGTTTACTAAAATGGTATCTTATAAAGAATATCTACTCGATCGTAAAATAAAGTTGAAAAAAGAAAAACCAAAAAATATCGGTAAACTTAAACACTTTTCAAATGAAGAATTCGAAAGTACTTACACTAATCTTGTAAAACATTTTGTGATGTGCATGGAAGAGGGCTGCCATATGTACCCCATTTGAACTTTTGAGCTTCTGCTTTATAAACTGATCTTTGGTCAAAGTGAAAAGCTTCTTATTTTGTTTATCGAATTATTTGCAATGGACAGTATTGACATGAAGGATCGATGGATGATTATTGGCATACATCGCATCCTATTAGTTTTTTCTTCGATTTCTCTGTTTTTCGATCAAAATTAAGTTAGCTAGGAATATGTAACAAATCTTAGTTGTGCGAGTTGAAAGAATCGAATCATGAAAACTGATGAACACCAAATTTACAAACACAATGTGTTGATCGCTTCTCTTTGTATGAATTTTGCTCAATGATCGGTTCTTTCTCCATCAATTAGTTAGATAATCATTACTTTTGTAGTTTAACTTATGTAATCTGAAAAAAAACCTGTAAAAACTACCTTCTAGAATAAAATGAGTTGTGGAATAAACCTACTTCGGTTCAAACACACTGATCATTCTCCCATTTCGTATATAACGGAAGCTGGCCTACTAATATTAGCTCATTTAGTTTATGTGGAATTTTCGTACATTTAACTCTAGATATTTTGATTCATTTCGTTATTTTCTATATCGTATTCAGTTATCCCAAAGAAACTTAATTAAGATATGACAGCCCTGGTCAATACACAAAGCAATAGATTCATTGTATAGAATTCTATTGTTTATAATAGAATACAAAATTATTTTTTCTATAATATGTACAGAAGAAAAAGTGCGAAAACTATATTCAGAAAAAAAAGAACAATGTTTCTTTTTATGGAATTAAAAAAGAAATAAATTCATTTATATTCTAAGATTAAAACTGTTCCTTGATTGTAGAAAATTTTGAAGTCTTGCTTTTCCTTGAACAGTTATATTACAACCATCAATCCAAAGTGATTGTAATTTTCGATTTTGTTGTAACATTTCAATAAAATTATCAATACTTAAATCAGTAATTAATTGATTTTTTGTAAGATATAACCATCTTAATATATTATTATGATATCTAATTGCATCTGTTAAAATTCGAACTCCTTGATCACTTATTTCATTATCACCTAATCCTAATTCCATTAATGTTGTATTTGTTTTAAGCATATCAGCAAGATATTGTGCACCTTGATCTGTTATACCAGTAGAATAAAGTGCAAGTGTATGAAGTGTAGAATTATGAAATGTTAATGTTCTTGATAGAGCTTGAACACCTATATCAGATATATGATTTAAAGAAAGACTTAACCATACTAATGTACTATTATTAATTAATGCATTTGCAAGAATTGTTGCACCAATTGATGTAAAATTATTTCTTTCTAACCAAAGTTCATTGCATCGTTTTTCATTAATAGCTGTTTTAACAATAATATTCATATCATTATCATTTAAATTATGTTGATATAAATTTATTTTTGAATGATATTCACAATTGTCAATAAAATTTTGAAGTTGATCATTTTCATATTGTTGAAAAGATGAAAGTATTTGTTGAGATTCAGTTATAAAATCAGGCAAATGAATTATTGTTGTTGATTCATTAACAAAATTCGTTGCCATATTTAAATAATTAATACAAAATTTCTATGTAAAAAAAAAAAAGAACATTGAATAACAATTTGTTAATTTATTTTATTTCAATTTCATACAAACAAAAAAAATGTGTACATAATTGAAAGAAAAATAAAAATTCCGTTTTTTTTTTTTTTTTATTTTACCTATTGAAATGTTAAAAGTTGGAATAAAATGAAAATATAATTTTCACTTGTTTTTTTATTCAATTATTTTCTCCTCATGTTAATCGAATACAAAATTTTTTATTATTAGCCACTTTGTAAAAAATAAAAATCATATATAGACACATTAATATGTTTGACAAAAAAAAAACGAAACTGATTGTATACAACAATACGTGAATTTTATTAATATGGATATGTCAATACAATGATTTCGATACAAGTTAATAAAAAAGACTATTGGAGTTTTAAATATACAATCTACGTACATATTGAAAGTATACCCTTTAAGTTTTTTATCTATTAACCTATTATATATAGGAAGAAAGCTCGAAATGTGCTGCATCTTTCGATATATTTACATTGACCATAAAATACAGTTCAAAGTATAAAAACTGAGATTTTTTCTTTTCCCAAATTTCCAGTATCTGTGCTAGTGTAGTAGTTGTTGTCTTGCACTTAATAAAGCTTTATACTACTACTACTACACTAGTACAGATACTGGAAATTTGGAAAAAGAAAAAATCTCACTTTTTATACTCTGAACCGTATTTTATGATCAATATAAATGCATCAAAAGATGCAGCATATTCCAAGTTTTCTTCCTATATACAATAAGTTAATAGATAAAAAACTTAAAGGATATACTTTCAATGTGTGTGAACTGTATATTATCTTTTTGATCGATGATTTTCAGTTAGGAAAAATAAAAAAAATATTGATTGAATAGTTGATTTTTCGTAGAAATTTCAACATATTTTTATTTCGAAATTATTTATGTTTATTGTGTCAGCAAAAAGAAAAAGGGTAATTTCTTCAAAATATAAAAGAAAAAGTAAAAGAATGGGGAGAAAAAAATACTAATGCAATATATTTCGATGAAATTATTTCTTGTAAAAGTTCTAAAAGAAAATCATTTTAATTGTCATACAGTTATCTGATGAATACGAAGATAATGATAAAAAAAATGTCTATTGAAATGCAATGACTTCAGCAGATACCGGGATCTAGTTTTTTGGCATTTATTTGGATTTTCTAATAAATCCTCATACATCTTAAAATAAACTCCACATAAATTCTAGTGAGGATGGGAGAAGAATGAGGGTACGCTGAAATACTAATACAGCTATATAGTCTCAATAAATCCTGCTGAAGAATAAATCCCCATATGCCCTCACAATCAATTAAGTCAAAGATAGATAAATGTTCATTTGAGAATAATGTATTGTCATTCCATGTATTCAATGGATATTTTTCTAAATAAATCGTAATATTCAAAAGACATATTATTGAGTTAAGTATTGAAATAAGAAGATCATTGATCCGAATGATTTATTAGAATTAGAATGACAAGATATATATTGATTAAGCAAAAGGCAGAATAAGTAACAAAAAAGACGAAAAATCTGTAAATGAAAGTGTGTTAGCCGTTGTAGATCATCTATTGACACGTTTCATGGGATTCTTGATTTAAAATCATTGTACAACTTTTGAAAAGTTATATAGATGCTCAGAAATGGCAATACTACGAATTCTTTTTTATATTTTTCTTGAAAGTAAAACTGAAAAAAAGAAATTTTTTGAACTTCAGTACTTTTCAACTATAGACAAATGATACAAAAAGATTCATTTTTGAGTGTCTACATGTTCTTGTACAGTTGCACGTCAACAACAGTCACATGTGTTCAGTAGAATATTTAACTCATTCGTACCGGTATTTTGGAAAATCAGATACAAATTTCCATCACTATTGAAATCACCTGCATGTAACTCTTCTGGATATATATAATTTCCAAGCGAAAATATAATTTCGTATAGAAAAGTTCCATTATCCAAACCAAGAAAAATACCTATGATAGATTCGGAATGATGGATGACGGCAAGATCTAGTTGATTATCATTATTATAATCATCGACAACTATCGACCATGGATAACTAATACCACCAGTTGCATATGTTACCTGTGTTTGAAAAGTTCCATTTCCATTTCCAAGCATTACACCTATATTTCCAATGGATGAGTAAGCGAAAGCGAGATCCAAATGATTATCATGATTGAAATCACCAACAACAATTGATACAGGAATATGATATTGTCCAGTCGACAGTGTTACTTCTCTACTAAAATTTCCATTACCATTATCAAAAAATACTTTCATATAATTACTATTGAAGAAAATCACAGCAAAGCCGAGTTCACCATCTTCATTGAAATCACCAACCACCAACTCTTTCCGATCGTCAGTTGAAATTATCCAAGCTATTTGAAAAGTTCTATCACCATTGCCCATTAGCACAACTAATTTAGCAGAGTTAGTACTAAGAACAGCCAAATCTGATTGATTGTCATGATTAAAATCACTAAGAATAACTAAAGATGCATTGTATCCAATCGAAAATGTCATCTGCTCTTGAAAAGTTCCATCACCTACTCCAAGAAATACACGCATATTAGGATTCATATAATAGATAACAGCGAAATCCAAATGATCATCATGATTAAAATCATCAACAATAACTAAATCCAGTCCTATTTCAGTTGAATAAACCATTGATGCTGTAAAAGTTCCATCACCATTTCCAAGAAAAATACCGATCGTGTTGTTCATCCATTTCGTAACTACCGAGTAGTGTCACATATCCAGGATTTTGGAGATGCCACCGCATCTCTTGAGGGAGATGTGGTCGTTTGTCATCAGAGATGTAAGATTTTCGCTAGAGATGCACATTCCTCATATCCTCACCCGCATCTCCCTCAGGAGACGCGGTGACATCTCCAAAATCCTGGATATGTGACACTACTGAATTGATACAAACAAACCTGGTGAAATTGGAATAATTGTAGTTGAATCAGTTGTTCTGTTTGTCGCATTACCTAAAAGATATCGAATAGAAAAAAATGTTTGAAAATGATTTAATGATCTAAGCCGCAGAACACAACTATATAGATGATGAACAAAGAAGATCTCAAAATACTTCTGTACAATCTAGAGGCAACTTTATTTTAAAAATGATGTCAAATGCTCTATTATAAATATTGACATTCATTCTAACAACTGCATAAACTATATTAAGAGCCAAAACTAACTCATGTATCAAATATCTTTTGTATGACTTGATGTATGACAATAAGATTTATACTTAGACATTGAAAAACCCGTGATACATATTTCAGCAATAACATTATTTGTTGAAAAGACTTATTAAACATTCAATGTATGACAAAAATAATCTCACTAATTAATAAACTTGAATCTAATCCTCGAAATTCAGTCTTGTCTGCTCGAAGTTTATTCTCTGATATATATCACAAAGCGAATTAACAGACTCATATTTGTTTGCCCATGCGAGCAAAAAAAAGAGAGGACTGGAGACATGTCTAGTCCAAACCGTCCGCAATAGCCGTCCTGTCTAGTCCAAAATACTGAGTGTGGCCGTCAGGACTGGTCAGTTTTTTAAAAAGCGACATACTGACAGGACCGGACTAGTCTAGTATTTCTGAAATATATGTCAGCACTAGTCTGAAATATTCTGAGGACTAGTCAAGTCTAGTCCCAAATATTTAGTGTCAACGTCAGGACTAGTCAGTGTCTTACGAGGTAATATCATGACGAGACCAGACTAGTCTAGTATTTTTGAAATACGTGTCTGGACTAGTCTGACAGATCCTGAGCACCAGTCAGGACTACCATATTTTACTAGAAACGACACGCTGTATGAATCAGACTAGTCCAAAACTCAGTACGACATCATACGTTGATATAGTTGGTTATATCTTTAATATCCGTCAAGCTTAGTCTACTTACAGAAACTTAATGTAAGTTTGAGTTAGAGTTTGAAATAGTTGCTTGTTTATGAAAACTCTTGGTCACCTTTAATTCAATACATCTTAGTACGTATCCATAACCTAAGAATAACAAAGTTACAAGCTTGCATTATGAAAAACACGAGTGTTTAATTATCTAAGATTCTACAATGACGTAGTTTATTGATCGATTATCAATTATAAAATTGTTTTATTAATAAAGAAAATTTATTGAATTTGAAATGCTAAATATCATTAACTTCGATTTGTGCTTGTCTTTAATTGTTTTTATCATATAGATAAAAAAAAGGAAAATAATTATTATAATGTAATATTTTTGTTATCGTAAGATTACTGTTCATTAAATTATAAATCGTATGAATTTTTGTCAACAATGTTATTAATTTGATCAGTCATATTTATAAAGAAGAAAAATTTTTTTTATTTGATTGTATATAGAACATTTGAGATTGATTATTAAAGCACTTGTTTATCTAATTGATTCTTTAATTTTTTTTGTCGTGTATTCAAGCGACACCTGACCGAATATTTATATATATATATATATATATATATATCATTGGTTTCGCCATAGAAACAGCGCTCTTCTTCTTCTTCCTCTTTTAAATGTTTATAAAAATGATTTCACAAAGACCTGTTTTGTTCGCGGCTTAATATGCAGAACGTTTAAAACAGAAAACATATCGATCAATTTTTCTAACGACTGAACATGCATTATTGAATACAAGACTTCGTTTATTATATATAATTGTGTTTGTTTGCTATATGATGTGAAACGAATTTTTTGTTTAATTTTTTTTTCGTTTAAGATTTCTAATATTAAACGTAAGATCTTTTAATATATTGTATTGCTCTTTTTTCGTAGATTATCAATCATTTTCATTGTTCTAAAAATGCCAAATCATGTTGAAATGGCTTCTCATTGCTTGGTTCGATGGGAAGACGATGTCAACCAATTTGCAGTTGTTGATACAAAACGATCAAAATCAGTATCTCCATTAAAAATCGGTCTCACAACCTGCTTTGAAGGTTTTCAACGTGAACGTCGTCGAGGAACAATTCTTTTTTTAGGTAAATTTTTGCATTTCTTGTGCTTACTTTCAAAAACAATTTTCTGATATTATCAAAACAATAAACTCTTTTACGAAATAGCAATTTAAAACATAAAACTTTATGTATTCACATATTGATTAATTTTTTTATTTATTTTCTAGGTTCAAAAAAAGATTGTTGTGTTTATGGACTTGATTTAGCTAGTGATGATGGACATGTTAATATGTATCAATGGAGTGTTCCTCCTGGTCTTCGAGAAGAATCAGAAGAAATTGCTCAAACAATTCGTCAAAATACTTCTTCATTTAAACGAACAATATCAGCCATGTCATCATCATCATCGAGTTCAACGACAACAGGAACAAAACAAAAGAAAAAAAAAGTTAACAAAAACAATTCAAATGTTGATGAACCAACAACAAAAGATAAATCGATGCCACCACCTCCATTAGCATCAACAATTACAACATGTGATACATTTAATACACCTGATAAATGTGTTAGTCAAAGCCAACAATCAAATTCAAATAATAAACATCAATCATCTTTACTTGTTACTGCAAATTGTTCAGCAACAAATTCTACAACATCATCATCAACAAATGTTAATAGTTTACTCGAAGAAATCAATTTTTTACGTGAAAAACTTTCATCTATGGACAGTTTGGTTGAAGAGAATAAAAAGTTACGTGAAAAAATTTTATCTATGGAAGATGAAATGTTCTATTTACATAATACTTTGATAAGTAAGTATTGATTTGCATTTGATCTTCTTTCTCAATGTGTCCTGTAGTAAATAATACTTAATTGTTTATTTTTAGGTCTGCCGGATGAACAAACATATAATTATTTTAAAGTGATAATTGACACATATGAACAAAGAAAAGCCGAGTTAAATGAAAAATCGATCAAAGTAAAAGAAATAACGAATTATTTCTGAAAAAATTTTTTTTTAGTTAGGAGATAAACTTCCTTGCTCAAAAATTGAATTGAAGGAAGCGAAAAGTACTAACTCGTCAAGAACAACAAACAATTTGATTAAATGTTGCTACAAAGGTGTTGACTTAAAAGGTCAATGTTACACAAAGTTGAAAGCAAGAAATCCTGAATTAATGAACAATATTTATAGTATGTTTTATTTTTCTATGCTGGAAAAAATTATTGTAACTTAATTTCGTTGTTTATTTTTTTATTAAATAGAATATGTTCAGTACGTTCATGCTCCTAAAATCATTACACAAAGCGAATTTTCTAGTGCAATTTCACTTCGTAGTCGACATTTGATTGATCAAGATAAAAATAAAGAAAATATATCAACAGCTTCGACAAAGAAGAAGCACCAGAAATATTCGAAAAACAAAAATAATACTGAACATCAACAACATTCATCTTCATCAAAAGAAGTTTTAATGGAAAATTTTGATTCTGAATGACAATACAAATGATGGTTTTTATTCTTATTTAGGAACATTTGATTAGGATATAGTTTTGTTTTAAAATAGCATTTGTTCTGATTGATTAAATTGTTGATAAAAAATTAGGATTAGATGACAAATAAAATTAGTGCTTTATATTGAAAAAAAATATTCTAAAAGTTGTTTTAATGGCAAATATTTTCGTGTTTCATTATTCTAATATTGAAAAAAATAATTTCTTAAGTTAATCGAGAAATTAATTCTCATCGATTGTTTATAGTCTTTTTGTAAGCACCATCAAATTGTACTGCTTCAGTGAAATTGGAAAAAAGAACTTTAGTATACTGTTTTGTAGATGCCTTCTCCAGCTACACATTATCGTCGCAGAAATAATCTCCTGCATAAAAATTATTGGAAAACAACAGTTTTACTAACCAATTTATCAAGGAAAAGTAAGAAAGTTGTCATTAGGTATTATTGTCTTGGTTTTAAACAATATTTCTGTTAGGTACTACGGATACGTCGAATGCTCAACAATTTTCCGGTGAACAAATTGGTATGATCGGGTTTTCTACTGTTCTGATTACTTATGATATTAACTTAAAAACTTCACTAGTCTTTTGAATTCTCTTCAGAAACTCTGAAAGAAATAACCAGTTCATATATTAGCATATTTCTGTTTAGATTCAACGGAATTAAATTCTGCAACAATAATAGTAAATAAGGATGACTTGAACGATTCTTGCAAATCGATGAATGATTCATCACCTGGTTAGTATTTTCTTGGTTCACATATCATTCATAGAATATTTATAGTACAATGAAGAAGAAGTTTTTTTTGTCGTTTTTAAAAACAATGTTTTTTGAGATTTACAACTATCTATATTTCATATTTATTATCATAAATTTTTTTTCTAGCAATTAGTCGTCGTTTTTTACTAACATCTCGTGATATTGTTGTGGCTGCTATGATTTATAAAGTTCGACGTTTACAAAATAATAAAGATATTGATTCACTTTGTAAATTATTTAATGCTTTGTCCTTCAATCTATTCCCAAAGAGTATGAAAGCTATTCAACAACAGCTTCATCGAAATTTTGATTTAAATGAATTTTACAAATTTTACAGAATATGTTCCAATTGTGGTGCATATGATTCAAATTCTATGTTTAAATGTAAATCTTGCAATGATGCATTAATATTCAAAATTTATTTATGCTCTATCAACCAACAAATTCAACAATTATTATCAATTTCTGGTTTTTTCACTAAATTAAAAGAAGAGAAAATTAAAAATATTAATTTATTCTCAAGTACTAAATATGGACAAATTTTGCGAGAGATAGAAGTTAATGCGTTTACATTGATGATTAGTTTTGATGGAGTATGTACTGGAAATAAAAATTTATCGTTATGGCCATTTATTATGGTATTTAATGAATTACCAATTCATGAACGTCGATATTTAGAAAACATAATCATAGCTGGTATCATACCAACTGAAAAGAAACCAACTAACCATGTTGTTCAAACATGTTTACAACTTATATATGAACAGTTAATTAAATTACAATTAGGACAAGAATTTTTTATAAATGATCTTGATCAACGAGCAGTTATTTATTTTTATAATATAGCAAGTTGTACAGATAAACCAGCTGAAGCATTAATGGCAAATGTCGTTTTATATAATGCTGAATATGGGTGCCCTAAATGTTTTCATGCTGGTATGTATTTTCATTGATATCTGTGTTCTATTAAACATCTTACAAAATATATTGAAAAGTAAACCTTAATAAAAAATTTCAGTTATTTATATTGTTGGGGAATTTGTTATAAATAACTTATGTTTTATAGGTGAATTATATCATGGTCATAGAGGATCTGGTGCTAATGCTGTTGCTTTTACAATACGTGTTTATCCATTTGCTGATTGTGAGCCTCGTACACAAGAAAAATGCACTCAAATCGTTCAACAATTAAATAATGGTTTAAATCAAATCAATAATAATTCAAGTTGTACCAAAAAGAAAGCTGTACCGAAAAAAGAGAAGAAGATAGCTCTTTATGGTCATCTTGGTAAGATTTTCTACCATATTGGTTGATTAAATATTATTATCAGTTTTTCGTCGAAAAATAGTTTGAGAGAAAAAATTGACAGTATTAAAAATATTGATTTAATAACTTGAAGCTTTTGAACCAGTATTTTTTGAACAGAATTTCATACGAAATAAAGTATCTTTAATTATGACAATTTGAGCTAGACAATTTAATCCATAAGAGACATATGAATAGTTCTCGTTACTGTTTCAGTTTAAAAAGAATAATATAAATTATTTATTTTTTTAACAGGTTCTTGTCCATTAACCAAATTAAAATATTTTCATTATGGATCATCTTTTCTCACGGATTCTCTTCATACAATATATGGTGGTGCATTCAAACAGCTTTTACATCTTTTATTTCATTCAGAATATCGAAATAAAACTTGGTCTTTATTCAAGAAAATAACACAAATAGATGAATCATTAGCATTGGTACAAACTCCATCAACAACACAACGTAGATTTCGTTCATTAAAATTTATTAGTAAATATAAAGGAAGTGAATATCGATGTTTATTTCATTTTGGTTTAACAAGTCTTGTTCGACATATTAATGATAATGGATTGAAAAATCTATTATTTACATTTGTATCAGCAATTAATCTTGCATCGTCGAATTATGTAACAGATGAAACTATTGAAATAGTTGAAAAGCTATTACATTATTTCGTTCGACATTTTCAAGAAATATTTGGTATACGACATATGAGTTCAAATATTCATTCTTTATTACATGTACATCAAGGTTTAAGTATAATGGGACCATTATGGTTTTATTCAACATTTTCATTTGAAGGTGATCATATAAATTTTTATCTTTTTTTTACAAATATTATTAATTTTTTTTATTATAGGTATTGATAAAGATTTGGTTAGCACAGTTCATGGTACAACTGAATTTGCTAAACAACTTATTCGACAACACATTTTATATCGTGATTCTTTAGTGCTTCATAAACATGAATCTTATCCATTGATATTGTTTACATTCAATGAAGAATTACTTGATCGAAAACAATCAAATACTCATTATAAAAATTTTGTTGACTCATGTTTTTTATCTAATCCTGTATCTAAAGATTTATATGATACTAGCGAAAATGGTATAGCTACACGTGTACAATCACTATTTATTGATGATTTAATTTTCTACCATTCTTTGATAATATCAGGTGTTTTAATAAAAACTACTGTAACTGCTTATGGAAAACTAGTTGCTGATAGTTGCATCTCATTCAGTTTTGCTGATGATCAAGTAAAATATGGTCTTATTCGAGCTATTGTTCAATCACGAAAAAACAACGTTCGTCTTTTCATCGAAGAACTTGTGGAAATTAAACCTGGAACATCAAAAATTAAATTTAATATTTCTAATAATCAATATCCAGTACCTAATATTTTACGACTAAAACCATCAACAATTTTCTATCTGAAGCATCCAAAATTTATTTTGAAAAAAAATGCTTGTATATGTGAACCTGGTAATCGTGTTACTGTTTTAGAATTTCCTAACTTAAAAGACAATAGTTAATAGATAAAAATCATTTTTATTATTAACAAAAATAAATTGTTTCTTTAAAAATAAACTCTTTCTTTAAAAAAACTTTTCAAATCTAATTTTCTTGATTTAATCTTCTGAAATAGTGCTTTGTGTAACTAGTCATTGGAGGTTTTGATTTATATTGATATACATCATTAAATAGTTTCTTAGCACATGAATTAATAAGTCTTATCAAATAATATTATGAACTTCTCTGATAATTATTGAGCGAAAGACGTGTCAGAAAAAGCTAGATGTATCACCGATGAAACATCAGCTTGTATGGTTCAAATGCTTGCCAAGCTAGGTATGTAACGCAAAGTATGTATGTTCGAATCTAACCTTCACCGCTTTGCTTCTATAATTTAGACTAGTCTGGACACCAACATCTGACTGACAACAGAACGTATTTCAGACGGTATGAATGACTAGTAGTTGTGTAATGCGTAGCATGTAGTAAGCAATATGATCGATATGCACATATATATTTTTCAATTTTTAAATATATCGGACGGGTGTCACGACGGACCGTCAGGACTAGTCCGGGACGATAAGATGCAGATACGAGACCATATGTTTTTGTGATAGACTGACGTCATGCGGTCATGTCTTGACTAGTCATTTCCTTAAAAAGGACCCCACATGACTAGTCTGTTTCAGCAACTATAACTAGTCTGGACTAGTGCTTTATGTAAAAATGACTCGACTATATTGAAATACTGACACCCGTCAGTGAGCTAGTCAGGACGCGGTGTACGGACTCCCAACAATATCAGACTAGTCATGTCTAGGCCGTTTTGAGAAAAAGACTCATCACTGATGGGGCGTCATGACTAGTGAAACTAACTAGTCTTTTTACCCGTCTTTTGCTCCCCTGGGTGTTTGGTGGAATGTTTTCTTTGAAAATTGAGATAAACTAATGGACCAATAAAAGCCATAGCTACAACTATGATTATCAAAACACCAAACAAGAAAAAACGTGATAATGTCAACCTAATGATAATTGTAGAGGAAAACTAATAAATGATGTTTGATAAGAAAAGAATAAGAAATTACTTAGATGTTAAAGTTGGAAATGTAGATTCCGAATTAGCAGTAGTATTGAGTTGATTTGTTGAGATAAGTGTTGTATCAACAGTTTCAATAATCGCTATTTCAATATTGCTTCCCGATTGAACAACATTTGATCGCTTCTTTCGCCACTAATATAATTTAGCCAAAAGATACACTAGATTTGGACATATCCATTTGAGAGTGAAGCTGAAACCGCCATAGAGTCCTAAAAGACGAGAGATTGTGCAGAGCGAGTTTAGTTGCTGAAAATAAGTGTATGAACATGATATGGGTGAACATCGATGAAAATATGCAGAATAATTAACTGCTGTCAACCAAGATTCGACAAAGAGATGATTAACAAGATCGAAGATAGTAGTATTCATTGCAAAATAACTTGAGTCTGTGAGAAGAAGCATAGAAATATTTCTATCAGTGTCAATGTTGATATTATTAGTATATTCTTGAATGAGAGTAATACATGATAAATCATAGAAACATTCAAGAGTAGAAAAAAGAAATGATTCAGTTGGTGTACAACCCATTTTGAAACCTTTGATTGGAATAGTAGAAATTATCTTTTATTACTAGAATTTCTTATGTTCGGCATCTAACATATCTAGATACATGTTCTGACATATCTATCTGATAATGTGATTCATCTATTTTTTATATTTTTTTCTTTTCTATATTCTTCTATTGTATAGATGTCACATACAACTAATATAAATCATGTATGTTTTTTTCTTTTCTTTTACTTGGATATTTCCCTTCTCTGTATATTGTTTAAGTATTTTTCCTCTTTTCCTACATATTTTTTTGTCCGTATGTATAGTTTTTCTCTATTTCGTCTATATATGTTTTATTCTCAGAACGTTTGGTTTTTTTCAAGCACGTATGTACACACACACACACATATATATGGGCAAGACCAGTCGTGTTGGTACCCCAAGATATAAGATAGGAAATAATATTATTTCAGAAACGTGTATATAATGAATTTTATACCAAATGAAAACCAGTCAGAAATGGGATTAAATAGTGCTAAATAGTACGGGTTTTATGAACTTTGTAATGTCGAACTAAAAAAATTTTGAAAAATTCTATACATTAAAAAATGTTAAAAAACTCACATTTTCTATCTGAAAAGAAAACATTCAATTTTTTCATAAAATTAACTTCTTTTCATCATTTCTATTACCTTACATGTTTCAAAATATATTCAGCGGATACAATATGGAAAGCTGAATTGAATAAGTGAATTTTATAACATGTATGGTAGTAGAAATAATAAAAAAAGCTAATTTTATGGGAAAATCAAGTGTTTTTTTTTTACATAGAAAAATGTGAGATTTTTAACATTTTTTAATATATAAAATTTTTCAAAATTTTTTTAGTTCAACATTATAAAGTTTACAAAACCCTTACTATTTAGTACCCATAAACCCTATTTTTGATGCGCTTTCATTTGGTATAAAATTCATTATATACACGTCCCTGAAATAATATTATTTCCTATCCTATATCTTGGGGTACCAACACGGTTGGTCATGCCCATATATAAAGAAAAGACAGATTCTATTGATCTGAAAAGTGTCTGTTCAACCTTTGCATCGAAAAACGAACAGTGAAAGTTATTTTTTGGTACCTTCTAATTCATTTTGTTTTCACAATGACCGTTGTAGTTTTTACTGAGGTCTAATAAAAAGAAGAATTATATTTTGCTTTATCTTCTAATAAAAGTCCATCGTAGAAAAAAAATATTATGGGCCTCGCTTAGGTTAATGACGCTCTGCCGCCACTGATTCGATGGTCTCATGGAGGCTCTCTTGATAGCCCATCATCAAACAGATTTTGTTTGATTTGTCCCCAATGAGGAACACTTTCAACAAATGTTCGTAGTTAACAAACATCTGCATGAGATTGCACAGATATCTATGTGTATAGACACTATCAAAAAGTATGTTGTGTTATTTCTTTAGTTTAAGAACGTTTCTTCAACAAGGTAGATTTTAAAAATTTTGTGTGTCTGATTTGGTGTATTGTAATGATAGAATTTATTAATATTAAATCATCTTTGAGCGACACCTATTCTTTTGAATAACTGAATATCATTTATTAGCTGATTCCCTTCTCCACTACTACACTTGGTGACAAGCTAATAGTAATAATCGACCGAAGAGAATAAAATCATTAGGATCACTTCGGCTAATCAATATATTCAATAACTCTCCAACATAATTGAAATGACTTTGTGTTATGAATTACGATGCCGTCGACGGTATGAATAATTTCAGTCAGAAGCATACAAAAAGAAACAGACGAAAGACGAAATATTTTGTACAAAATTTGATCGTATGTTGCACGTGCATATGAAGCGACATTTTCTTTTCGTTCTCTTTTCATCCTATCACAAATAAGCATCATCTTATTCTAAAGTGCCTTAAGGGCAACAGATATTCATTTTATCCTAGTGAACGATTGAAATATCGCATTTCAAATATAGAACATCGATATTGCAAATATTTACTACCGCCTTATATCATCAGTGTCAAACGCTACTACACCAAACTTTATTTCATCAATAGACTGTTTTCTCGAAGCTTTTAAAAAATTATTTATTGCAAATTATATGATGTCCTATAGACGTGTATTCAAATTACTGTTGCTACCAATTCGAAAGAATAGACCAACTAAAGAAAAAAAAACCTATACATTTTTCACCTTCTTTACACGACTAATAATCGAAAGGCACCACACACGTGTGACTCCGATAAATACTCTCTTTTTCAGTGAGTAAGGCAACATTTTCTTCACGTAAAAGAACGATAAAAAAAAAGGTAACTGTTCTCTTTCTCAAATAAAACGATGGCCATGGCTTGAAGTTTTGTAGTTGTTTGACGAACTTAAAAGAGAAGCGATGCTTTGTTGCTTCACATCGCAATGTTAGTTACATTAAAAATAAGTATTATACTGATAGATGATAACGACCAAGGATTTTTCTTCTTCCTTTTGACAGCATAATTTTGTCCGATTTCAGGTGCGTAGAGAAGGATAATATTTAATTTTAATTTTTTTTTTCAGTATAATTCGAATAACCTCAATTATCATTATTAAACTACAGCACTATGCTAAAACACGAAAGTAAAATGCATCGATTACTACTTCGAAAAAATTTATTATTGTTATTTTTTTTTCAAGGTATTCCTTGCAGTGGCTGCAATACATTTGCCATTGGAAATGTTCGTTATGAGTGTCAAATATGTCCTAACTATAATTTGTGTGTCAGTTGTTTTAATAATAAGAAACAAACTTTATATCATTCATCATCACATCGAATGTTACCGATTGAATCATTAACAACGGTTAATCCTGACCCGCTTATCCTACAACATACGGATCAGATGGATCGTCTTCAAACAACATATTTATCGAGTAAGTAACATGTGTTAGAGTCATATCTTCTAGAGTTCAGCTCTCTCACAAGAATTTCGGTCAATTAATATATTGCTTTCTTATTGTTATAGATGCGTTGTCGAACTTGTCGACGAATGATCCTCGAATGAAATTGACTACACCATCGACTAGAACACTTGATAAATTCTCCATTGATGAATTGTGTGAATATTTACTTCGAATTGATCCGACCTTGAAATCATTAGCAGAAAAATTCAGAAGTGAACGTGTCAGTGGTGCTGATTTGGTCAATTTTAATGAAGATGATTACAAAAGTCATGCTATTACATATGGAGAAAAGAAGAAGCTTCAGTGTCTAATCGAACAAAAACAACCTAAGTCAAACTCTCAGGGAGTTGCATCAACATCTAGCGTACCTGATTCAGCACAGATGCAAAGTGAAATAACACATTTAAAACAGACCATACAAAAACAAGAACAAGAAATCCAAGAAAAAAATAGTTCTATTCAACAGCTTGAAGATATCATCGAAAAACAAGAGCAACAAACACAGTTACAAGAAGCAATAATAACGCAGTTACGAGAAGCACTTGAAAAACAAAGCGAAGAAATGCAGGTGTTGATAGAAGTGGCACAGCAACATAGTGCTGTTGTTCTATCTTCAAGCAATTCTTCTGCTAAATAATCATCTGTTACCCATGTGCAGTTTATAGAGACATCGAATAAATAGTGTGTGTTTGTGGACTTGTCCGATTCTTTTTCGTATAAACAATATATTCTAGATCTAAGAAAAATTACTCATACACGAAGTTTCATTTATCTTAATTTGCACCGAACAAGATAATACCATACATCTTGTGCTCTCACATATATTCACTCGAAAGAAGCTCATTGAAAGAAAAGCGAAAGGGTATCATGAGAATGTGAATGTTTCTTTCTCTAAACTAGCCACACCATCATCCTCATTTCTATAGTACTTGTAGAAATAAAGTTCGAGTAGACCCTTTTTATATCTGTAATTTTCCCAAAGCGATGCAACGAATCGTTGCATTTGTTTCGAATTCGGGTTATTATTCTTGTTAGTATTTATACTTGACAAAACAATCAAAATAAATTTTGATTAATTTTCAAATCTTCAGGATATTCGAGTAGAGCCAAAATTAAACTGCATGTATCTACTTCTACAATAATATATTAATATGCTTTCTCGAGTTTTGATTATCTAACAGTAGATTTACGAAGTGTATGAGTTAAACAAGTAACGTTCATTCACGATGGTTAGTAGTATACAAGGGTGTATCAACAATTATCGAAGATATTATATGATCACCTATTTACTATGATTGAAAACAATTTACATTAAGAATCGATTAAAAGTGGCGATCATTATTTCTTGTGATTGGATCATCGCTCACAACTACATCAAAAACTCGATACGTTATCGATAAATTAGAATTTTTCAAGTGAGAGAAGAGAAGACTACAACAAAGAAAAATTATGTTCTTTCAAAAATATGACACAAATTTTGATAATTATTCTGTTTAGGCGTTATTTTTACTCGAAAAAAAATTATCACATTTTTGTTCATACTGACTTATAAAAGTCTAATCCTTTTTAATAAAGAAGCATGTGTTCGTTAGGACAACATTGATTAGCATCCATTCACACTACATCATGTAACAATACCATTGGTTTTAGCTAATAGGAATCGATCAATATAAATTATAGTGTTTAGAAATATTTTAATAGAACTTTCTACAGTTATTTCAAGTACAGTTATTAAATGATTACTTCTACTATATAACTTTATAATGATTTGTGGCTAGACGTGTCAGTTATTCGTACGGTTCTCAGAAATGATGAATGCGGACACTTATAAAATGACAATCGTATTGATAATTAATATCGAAGAAAACAAAGTAGATAAACGAATTTTTTTGCAAGGAGCAATGTTGTTTGGATCAGATTAGCGTATATAAATTAAAATTTTCTTTACGTGTACGAAATATTGCAGGATCGAACAAGTGTCACCGCAAGAGGTAGATTATGCTGATCAGCCTAATCTAAAATTATTCAAAAATTTGATAACTTTGACCTCGATCCAAATAAAGCGCAAATTCTTCTCTGGCTGGTCGTTATCGTGATAATAATATGGTTGTTGAAGAATTATTTGATGAAACTTCGCATTTAACAAGAAAAAGATCTAATGGATCGTTTAAACACTGTTGAGATGTGTTTTCCATAGCAATATTAGCATTTCTTTCAGCATAACCAGTTGAATTGAGTTTCTTTAGAAACAATTCTTCTGCGGTATTTTTGTCATTTCCATCCATTCGACAAAATGTGTGACGATCAAGATACGCTGCTATCTGCATATAAAATGAGTGTCAAGATATAAGAAAATGAATGAAGAAAGAGGCAGCGATGTGAATTAGGAGAATGTAGTACAATTAACGATTGTGTATGAAATAATTAAAAGTATTTAATCTTCATACTACCACCTGAGATCTTTTTGGGCCCCACACCATGTCGAAATATCTATTGATGTGTTTTTATCAATTAGGGTCCAAATGCACTTCAGAGAGTAGAACTGATTACACGTAAATTATTAATGTGATAACATGTGCATTAAATTTTTGATAGACTTATTTATATGTCGAAAATATTTCAGACACTTATCAGTTGCATTATGCATGTTTAATAATACATTGAAATTGAATTTGGTACTATTTCGATGGAATTCTCTGAAATGTAGATTTTTTCATTCAATCAGCACAAACTGGTGCACCCATTTCGCAACTGATACACATTCTCATGGATGGTAGTTCTCATGAACTAGTCAGTTTACTTCATCTATATGTATATTTATCATTTCTGTTCGAAGTCACTCTTTCTTTTTCCTTTGCTGCCATTTTCATGTATGTGCGAATTTTTCCTTCTTTTATTCAATATATATATTGAGTATAACTCTTACATCTCTCTGATGATGCTATATATTTTTTAGGATTTTTTATTTCGTCTCACATGGAATATAGCTTGAAAAATTCTTTTCAGATGTTGAACCGATATTCATGTGAATAGCTGATACTTTTCTGTGAATAAGTTAGCACCTTAACCATTGAACTATATGTACAAAATTCATCGTGAGAAATTATATTTAACTTATTTTTTGCGTTCTTTTCTACACATCATAAAGATGAAAGCTACAGGCAATTATAAGTTTGTAAACATCCAAACCGAACCTATAATAATTCAAAGGACGAAGGCAAGTATCAACATGCGGTTTAGTTGATGATACAGGTGTTATTAATCTTGTAGCATTTAATTTAGATTCATATGTAATGTCAAATAAATTTAATTGAGGATAAGTATTTTTCCTTCATCATATTTATATAATCTCATATATATTCAATGGTTTATTAATCCAAACTGTCCATAATCATTAAAAAAAATTGTAAATAAGCCAACCAAAGTATGAGAAATTATTATGTCATCTAATTATTAATTGACTTATAATTTTATTCATTTAAATGAAATTTAAAAATAAGATTAATTTATATCCTCGATCATTTCATATAGATGTACACGTGAAAGTTTTAAGAGATTATGGAATTACAGTTGGACATACAAATGGTTATTCATAGACTTGACGAGAACTTTATGTTGCTGAAAACGGTGTTCATGTTAAGTTAAGGTTATGGAATAAACAGGTTTTATTAAATATGTATATGTATATTATTTTATTTATTTAATTATTTTTTATTAGCCTAAAATGATTCCAACAACTATGATCAATAAATTAATAAAAATAAAAAATATTAAAGTTGATTGGTTTAATGGTAAATCAAATTGAAACTATCTTTTTGAATTATGCTTAATGTTTTCTTAATATTTAGGATTACGTACACTTATTAGTATGGAAAATACGCGTTTATCTATTACTTGATTGAACATAACAATTAAAGTTTATTAATATTCAATAATTCTAATTTGCAGTGCTACAAAATGATATGCATCATCCTTTTGTTATTCACATATTTCTTCTCTTTCTGTTCTCTTCACATATGTTAGTTGTCTTTATTCTGTTCACATTTCATCATCTTCCTAATTGCTTCATCTTTGGTCCTAAGTACTATATATAGTGTTGATTTCTTTGGAAAAAGTCATTATTCGTTTCATCTAACCTTCAGAATTAGTCATCAAGAGCGATTCGATCTTTAAATAGGAATTTGTTTTCTTTTAACATTATTTTGATTGAAAAAAAATGTGTTGTTTTTTTTTTCAAACTATTTAAATTAATGGTATCAACTATACTTAAATATTGTAAATAAAAATGATTCTGGATGTAGTTTCAAAAGAAAAATGCTATTTTCTGAAAATTCTTTAATGTAACAATGAAATATTAGAATCTTCTATTTTTTTCAAACATTTTAATTTTTTACTGAAATCAAATTATATGTTTGGTATGAAATTCTTTTCCTCATAATATTATTTTTCCATTTTAATTTTTTTTCATTAAATATAATGTTTTTTAAGAAAAATTGATTTCTAAGGCAACATTTGCATGAAACAAAAACTTTTATATTAAAATCTGATTTATTACATTGACTTCGAATAAATTATTCAATAGTTGTATAAATAAGGAATATATTATCTATAATAAACAAAGAAATTAATACAGTAATACTAAAAACCTCTAGTAAAAAATAAAAACAAGACAACTATAATACTTTCATCGTATAGAGAAAAATTTCAATATTATCTCAAGTTTCAAAAAATAATTGATCTGTTACGGAGTATCCTCCTTAATATAATACGTTCTTTTTATTTATTTAAATTTTTTTATTATTCAGTAAATATATATATGACTTTTTATTTTACTAAGAGTTAGTTATAGATTTATATGACTCTTATAGTGAAGTGGAATATTGAAAGTATATTTATCAACTAATTTAAAAAGAAAAAAGCGAGAGAAAGAGAGACAAACTAATAAGTGCTTAATAAAGTATATATATAATGGCACATGTAAACAAACAATAAGATCTTATATACATTTATATTTTTTTTGCTTTAAAAATTTAAGAACATTTTATGGGACATAAATCATATTATATTGACAAATATATAACAATATCAATTTCCATAAAATTCATAAAACAATTTTATTCACTTAGTACAGTAAAATTCAAGCGATAAACACATATATGTCGACATAATAAGAGTTGGATTATTTAATTATTTTTTGGTCCATTAATGTTAAAAGAGCAATTCAGCACTCAAACATAAAAATTCGTTCTGAACTAAAACAAAAATTCAACAACTCGTCGATATAATTCTTCTTTTTGTAAATCGCTTACATCCTTAATGAGAGCAAGAGGTCGCGGGGAAGGAGAGCGGAAGAGAAGAGAAAGAAAATGACCATAAAAAGAAAAATAATTATGAACAAATAAATATTTTAATTAATTTTTTTTAAATTTGCATATAAATAGTGTGCGCCTTATGAAAATTGTTTACGGCAGTAAATCCGTACATGAAAACAAAAGAAATAATAAAGGCACTTGATAATATTTTTATCTGAAACTAATATTTAATAACA
The DNA here is from genome assembly GCA_022393335.1 of Macrotrachela quadricornifera. Classification (NCBI taxonomy): domain Eukaryota; kingdom Metazoa; phylum Rotifera; class Eurotatoria; order Philodinida; family Philodinidae; genus Macrotrachela; species Macrotrachela quadricornifera. The sequence goes on along the minus strand of JAJEKB010001426.1, from coordinate 1,260,979 downwards.
AATACGATATGACCTCTGTTTCAAATGTAATCAAAGGTCTCTTTTCAAATAAAATTATAACTCATCGTATATCTGATTTATATCATCAATTATTAGAACATAATACTAAAAGAAATGACATTTATATAAGTATTGAAAAATAAAGTAAATTTTGACAATTTTGTTGTTTTACAATTGAAGAATTGATAACATTATTCAAATGCTGTTCTGTGAGAGATTGAACTTTATATGAATCTATTTATTCAAACAAATCAGTCAAATTATATGTTGATTTCGAATACTTGATCCATAAAAATTTTGATATACAAGATCATTACATTGGTTCTATGTCTTTTCTTAAAATTCTTTATTATTTTCTATCTGTTCTACATGAAACTAATAATGCCAATGATATTTATATTGAGAATATTTTAGAATAATTTCCTGTTTTACAGGCGTAAGTAATAACCATGACTTTTATAAAGTCAGTATAAATTTTTTTTTATCATTTCCTCTTTTGAAAATGCTGTTTTTTTTTGAAAACAAAATACTATGTTGGAAATAATATTTTTATGGAGAGGAAGGGACGGTCTGCTATGATTTTAAATACAGAATATAATGAATTTTAAGGAACTTTCAGAAATTAAAATCTTAAAAAAGTGAAAAAAGTACTCGACTATTCAATAAAATTAGTATTTTAGTTGTATTCACCCAGGCGTTGTAAAATATAGTCATTTGATGCAATATTTCACGCTGCATTGAATGACTGTGTCTTTTAAACATCTTTCATGAGAATAGTAATCAAAGACGGTTGAGTTTGTTATAAAAAAAGACTTTTTCCTTAAGAGAATGTTTTTTAATATAGACTGTTTTGTTGAGCTCGACAACCTGCATTGAACCATGTAAAAATATCCAAGAAAAACATTTTATTGCATTTTTTAATTACTGGCACGTTTATCTCTAATCTTAAAAAAAGTATAAAACTTCCAAAAGTTTCTTACGCTTTTTTTCTTCAGATCGACATATGATAAGATACATTAACTCTTGGAATTTTTTATCATGAATATTATTCAACATAAATGTACAATGTTTCTATATACGAGCATTAATACAAATCAAAACGTCTCATATTCTTTACACGTTAAAGAAACTAATAATCTACCATTCTCTATACCAGATATACAAACATTTACTAATTTTGTTGAAAATATAATTCCATCTGATCCATCTCATCTGGATTATATACATTCATGTATTCGTGGCACTTACAATAATAGTTTATTATTTTTTTAATATAGCTGGAAATTATAGATATTGTCCAAAGAAAGGCAATCATCATCAATATAACAGTGTAGCTATCATGATAAATATGAAAAATTCTACATATACTACATACATGTTCTGTTAACTAATATACGAAACATTTATTCACTAAGAAGTATTAATTCATATCTTTTTCTTTTTACAATAACTACTCATAAAAACATATTTTTTTCAGATACTTTTATTTTTTTTCTCTTTCCCTTTTTTTCTTCCTCATTTCGAAAATGCATAGCAATCCAAAGTTTTAATGTATCATGAAATTATCTAATTAGTGATAATGAATCAATCTGATCAATGGCTCATCTTTCTTTTCTTTGACAAACAGCACTATTGATATGATTATTCATATATCTTTTGATCAGATACTGTTATCTCAAATATAAAAAAAAAATAGTTACATCTGTTCACCTAATCATTTATTAATTGGAATTGGTACGTTATATGAATTATAGCTCGGGTAAACCAATGGTCACAATATAGGATTAGGAAAGGGTCATGTTTAATGCACCAGTATATTATTGAAAATTTTACTACTGAATACAAGTAAAATAACGAACTAAAGAATTTTTTCAATTTATTTACACAAATGTTTGATATAAGAAATAAATCTTTGACACGGTAAATAGAAACGAATCTATTATGATCATTGGCTTTATCTAACTTAATCATATAAATTACTTGAAAGAGAAGAAATTCTATTTATAAATTAAAGTTTACAACGACAGTAGATCACACGACAGTAAATCCTGTAATTCTTAACAAATACCCGAGGCACTAGATAATAGTCTATAGTTAGAAAACTTATCACATGTTTTTAATTTATTAGAAGCAGCTTTCATCTAATTAGAATTTTGATGTTTATCTCACTTTTTTTTTATAATATATTTGACATATGACTGTTGCAAATTGTCACATGCTACATTCTAGTTACGACTATTTCTCTGACTACTAAAATCTTATACATCAGCGGCGTTCATTAGCAGAATTTTTTATGAGAAAAAAATAACTCGTCTGTTAAGTATAATTCTATCTCTTAACTCGTTTATTAAAATCAAAATGATAACTATATATAGAGTCGTAACAAAATGGAAAAAATTCATCGGTTGAAAAATCTCTATATATATGTATATATATGAACAGGAGAAAAGGGTAAAGTCCAACGAAGAGAACTAAAGAAATAATCCAAGTGCGAGAATAATATATAATACAAAAAAAAAGAAAGAGAACAACCAAAAGCAGTGGAGCAAAGGACACATTTCACTGCCTAATACCGTCAACTAGAGATAAAGAGGATGCAACTGTTTTCATCACACTTTTTATTTATGCTATTAAGCGCCTTTATATGATCCTGTAAGTAGGAAATTAAAAGAAAACAACAAAATAGAATTTGTGTCATCAGGTGATGAAAATTAGTGTTTTTTATCCATTTATTTTTTCCTGAAAATAAATGTTATTTATCATACTATTCATCTATTTCTATTCTAATCAGTGTAACGTATCATTGTGAAAAGCCAGCACACAGCTAGTTATCATCATCCATTAACGTACGGAGTCGGATACATATTATAGTTTCATACAATCATATACAAGTTCCATCTGGCGATATAAAAAGAATAAATTTCATATAATTTTTCTTTTATTCATATAAATTTTTTATTTCTAGAGAATATCGAGTTAAGAATGATAGATCATCATCCATATGAACTTGCTGATCTTTCAATTACTTTTTCTGCTCAATTTTGGTTATTTCTCTTTTCATTTCTTCTATCAATCATCTGCTGTTTAATCGTTCTATATCATCTATTGTTTGATCCTGTTTTACGTCGTACACTCAATAATCATGTTATTATTGTTCTATTATTTAACACTTTATTATATGAACTTACAAGCATACCATTCCATCTCAGCTATTATTATAAAGGTACTCTATGGCCACCGACACCAGAATTATGTTTAATTTGGATGTTTACTGATGGAGGACTTTTTACACTTGCATTAATATTGGTCGCATGGGCTTCGATTGAGCGGCACATTCTAATTTTTCATGATAAATGGATATTAACGAAAAAGAAACGTTTTCTCTTTCATTATTTACCTTTAGCTTTAATATTTATCTATTGTTTTATATTTCATGCTGTTACTATTCTATATCCATCTTGTGAAAATATATTTGAATACGATTTACCTTTATGTGGGCGTCCTCTTTGTTATTTTGACATGAAATTAGTTGGCATGTGGGATACTGTAATTAACAATATTTTACCTACTCTAATTATTATTTTCTTCAGTATTGCTCTTCTTATACGTGTTCTACTACAAAAACATCGTATGCGTCAACGAGTTAGTTGGCGAAAACATCGAAAAATGACAATTCAATTAATATCTATGTCGCTTCTCTATTGTCTTCTTTATATGCCACCTATGTTTGTGGAACTTATGCAAGAATGCTGTTTATCAGGAACGTTTGGTGCCAGTTTTCAATTGCGTGCACAATTTTTTTCATATTATGTTATATGCTTATTGCCTTTTCTTAGTGCTATGTCATTGACAGAACGCAAATTCAAATTCAAGAAATTATTTCATTTGTGGTGTAAAAGAACACAAACTGTTGCTCCAGAGATATTACCCATGAAATATTCAACGCAACCGCAAAATATTATAATACCTACTCGTCAAGCAACAGTAGCAATATAATAAATTAATTATAATTGAACACTAAACATTGTAAATTAATTGAGCTTTTTAATAAAAATAAATAAAAATCATTCAAAATGTTTAAGTTCAAAACTTTAGCTATTCATTGTGAACTGGTATAGTTAGAGTACATATATGATAATAAATTTTATAGAATGGATCGAATTCAACCAAATAAAACAAAAATATGTCACAGGCAAAATTAAACTTAGGTAGAATTCGTTTTCAATTAGGCGCGACTTTTTAAATAAATACTAACTTTTAATATTAAAAAAAAATTATTTCTTTAAATGAATTGATGGAATAATAATTTTTAATAATTCCAATAGATGTGTACATCAGCGATAGACGCGTTTTCGGTTTTTCAAAATTTAAACCGAGCAGAGTCGGGAAAAGTATTTTTAAGACTCCACGAGAGACTAGTAAAATAGTCTACTTCTTGTCAACTTGCTCGTATAATTTGGAAAGATTATCTCTTAAATTTCATAAATCAAAAATACTCTACATCAGAAGACCTTTCCATAATAGAGCCCTGTTAAAGGAGTATTATCATACATATAATGACAATTCTATTGAAATTATTAAACTAATCGAAAGATTGTAGTTTTGGTCGATATATTTGATTGAAAGTATGTTGAGTTTTTATGTGTCACAGACATGAGAATTTAGTGGAGATTGGTATCCTCGAAATATTAAAAAAATAAATTATATTATGAAATACAAGTCTATAAATAATTCTTTTAGACAAATTCACAAAACATGATTCAGTTAGACACAATAAACAAAACATCTCCATGTGTAGATTTCTGTCAATATAGTTCAATAATAAACAATCTGTCACCAAGATAAGGCTTGAAGTCTAATTTAAAACTGATTGAAAATAACTATACAATTTCCCTTCCTTTTTTTTCCAACCTCTACTTTAGCTGCATGATAGAAGCCTCATTATAAAAGCTAGTTGTAATCAGATTGAAAATAATTTCCACAGTACCTGCTCGTCTATTAACCACCTGCTCTGAAGAAATCATAAAGATTCGGTTATACAAACTAGTCCGAAATAAAGTGAGAATAATCTACAAGTTTTCATCCTTTTTCAACTGTCTGCTCTAAATAAGTTTTAAAGATTAGGTTGTAACAATTATTTTGAAACAAAATAAAATGGTTGTAGCATTTTTCAGTTTTTTTGACCTACCATATGATAAAACAAAAATAAATTTATACTAACATATGAAGCCATGTACGATGTGTATGACCATATTTATGTTGCGCCTATTTTGAAAGATATGATAAACGCTTATATAGTTTATCGTCCAATTATGGTTGTTAAAATAAACAGCTATTACGACCAATCATAAAAATTTGCTCTTCAAACCCTTAACCATAAAAGTCCATCTTCCTTCTCCTTCTTTTTCGGTCGGGAGTGTTTACTGACTGAGTAATAATAGCAGTTATGCTCCGATCAGCTGACCATTATCTATTTTTATGTGAATTGATCATTTAGTCGGTTATCAATATTACAAGAAAATCGAGAAAAAAACATAAGATCAACAAGAGATGATCAATCAAATAAAGACATATCAAAAGTAATAAATATATTACAAAAGACTATTTACATAAAACAAGTTTCTTTCGAATTCTGAACGACATTAAATATGAAACTGCTCACTATTGCGAGCTATTTCCAGTTTTACACGCATGTTCATTTCACAATGTAATGGACCTAGCGAAGGTATAATGTATGCTGTTTCATCAGTTATTTAGTAAGGGACGAAAATTGCTATATCAACAAATAGTTTTATAACATTTATATCACTCAGATGATGAAACAGCATTATTTCGCTGCGATAAACGCTCAACAAGTTCTAGCGATTGCTTGAGCTCTTTATGTTTACGCGGTAATTTAGCCTTTCGAATACACAGCGATCTTTGAGCATAATCCAGTGCTGTTGAATAATCATCTTGTTCTGCGTATAATTCACTCAGTTCGTAGCATGTTCTAGCAACATATGGATTGTCGTTACCATGAAAAGATATACGCATTTGCAGCGATTGTTTAAAATAGTCAATTGCTTGCTCTCGATTATTTAAGGAACGCTGCACTAAACCAATAATATGTAATGTTTGTGCTTCACATGTATAATTAGGTGGCAACGTATTTTTGACGAATGCTAATGTGTTCATGAGTAACTTAAGTGCAGACTCATATTGTCTATTTCGTTGGTAGAGTTCTGCAAGTTGATTATAATTGAATGCAAAAATGTAATGGTTTTTAGGTAAGGTTGTGTGGGAAATTGCTGAGGCTCGTTCAAGAAAATATATTGCTCGTGCTGGATTTTCCAATTCTAAATATATTGCGCCCAAACGATGTAGTGTACGAGCATAGGCCATATTCGACTGTGGTAATCTTTGTCGCTCTAAAAGTCGAGCCCATTGACAATATGTGATTGCTTCTTCATATTTTCCCATATACTGATAAACATATGCCAAATAATAGTACACAACAGGACGATTGTCGCCATTAAACGTTTTCGAGCGCAGTAGACCATGTAAATAGTTTAGAGCTTTTGAATAATTACTAAGGATTTCGCATGTAAGATATCCGAATGATATCGCTGGCGTTGTTTCAATGGTACGCTCGAGAGTATATCTGTTATACTCTTTATCAAGTAAAGCGACTTCTGATGATGTAGTCATTTGAATATGCCAGACATGATGCATGTCGTCATAAATAATATCCGTAATAATGAAGGTGGTGCCTAAATTAAATAGTATTTCCTTTTCATCTGGCATTACACTCTGATCGGACACATCGCTGACAATGACGTCAGGTGAATTTCTCAAATTAACATGGACTTCAAACAGAACATATTGGCACTGATCATTACGACTATGACTTGGTGACATGCCTGTATTCGGTTCGATGCCGATAAATCTTTGAGCAACATCTAAATGTCGCGATGACGAGAAAAAACCATTAGTTGCGATTAGTGAATCAACTTGCAACTTTTCGACTTCAATGCGACTAATTCTTGATCCACGATAGACTCGAAATGTTTCAGCATAATTAACACTTGTCAATACCGTCTGTTCGAGACGTATGCATAAATCAATAATAAAGTAACGAAATTTGTATACAACGAGATTATCTTCAGTACGCAAAGCCATGTTAATAAGACGATAGAGAAAACAAGATTTTGTATACCAAAGAATAACATCAGCCGAACAATAAGTGCGTTCAAACTCATCGATTATATTCAATGTGTATTGGTCATTGTGGTAGCATTTACGACACTCCGCAAGCATTTCTCGTTTCGCTTCAGATGAATTGTAAGGCATAGCCTTCAGAACCACTATATAAAACAATCAAAGTCAAGGCTATTCTTTTATAAAAGATGCATTAAAAAATAATCCTATAAACTGATTAACTTCGTGCGGCTAAAAGCAGGTCCAGGGTTAAAAAATCAACAGATAACGAAAGTATTCCAACAAAATTTATTTGAAAAAATACGACACGCTTTCATAGAATAAAAACGTATCACAAAAAAGTTCATATCCTGAAAAATGAACATCATTCCTGTAAGAAATTATTTATAGACGCTTTGCAATCAGACTTGAATAATTTATGTAAGATACCATGGTGCAGGAACGAGTGCTTCGATCTGTTCCCTTCTGAATCTTTTTCGATTATTCTCACAAAAAATAAATGACGGCTGGGCAAATACGAGTATAAAACGCACTTTGAAGTAAATACTGCCTCCAAAACCTAGAATTTCAGAATTTATTTCATTGAAGTCGAACCTCAGCTTCCAGTTATAAACGATTCCGACCATCTTCATACAGCGCAAAACCTACTGAAATATATATCAGTGTGTTTTTTATAGACAGAGATACAGTAAGCCACGTAAATATACGTGACCAGACTCTGCAATCTGTGCCCTGTACTAGTCCATACTATTATAGTTTGTCAATACTCTCATGACCATATGTACTGACTAAAAAATTCTAGAACTTAAGAATTTCTATTGTTTTTGTACTGATACGTATTCTGATACATGTACTCTCATAACTATATATATTGGGTGGGAAAACCTAGAATTGGTACCATGTGTTGCAATCCGTGTACTTTAACTACTATTTGTATTAAGTCAAAAAATAGAATTTGCAGAATTTACACTACATCCGTCTGAATTAGCTATATAAGAATTAACAAGTAAGTCTTCATATCGATAGATCTTCATCGCATTCTGAGTCAAGTGTTGCATCTTGTGTCTGTGTTTCTGCCTTCATCCTCAGTCAAGTGATGTGGTCTGTGTGTTTTCATCCTTATTCAAAAGATAACATCCATTACAGTGCATGGCAAACCATACTATAAATTCTACAAGCTGTAGGTTTTTTGATCTAATACATATTGGTCAGGGTACATGCACGATTGATAGAGGTATAGAAATGAGTGACGGTCCAACTTATATATAGATTTGCGCACCTTTAAAATTAACGAAAGCGTTTGCTAATTATGAAAGTCCATTTCCACTAGTCTTGAATCTGTCACTACTGACATTGAAATAAGTAGAAAATTTTCAGATCTAAGTGGACTCTAAATACATAAAAACGTACTATTGTCCTATGATTTCAAATTATCATTTGAGTTTACACATTATCACTTATTCAACCAATCAAGTAAACTAACCTCTGAGCGATTGACTCCATATGTATGGGCCAAGATCGTTACGAAGGTCTCGCAACGATTTCTCTGGTCGATTGAAAAAAATGAAGAAATCATCATCAAATTGATCGATTTTGTTCATTAATTGCTGAAATCGATCAAATAATGATTGATAATCATGAAATATTTCACATATTTTACCAATCTCGACTCGGACGTTGTCTGAAAGATCAATACCAACGCCATTATCTTTACAATCAATTAAAGAAACTATAAATATAGATTGTATTTGTCGGTACTGAAAAAGCCGAGAAATGTCGCTGGTATTGATTGAATGCTGGTTGATAGTTATAATTATAACAATATGTTCGTATGCTTTTGCTTGCTTTAAATACTTCAGACATTTCGAAACGTTTGTATAACGAATAATATGACAATTATTGGAAAAACATAGACCATCAAATGCTTCGCTTTTTTCCCTCGAGAATGAAGATTCATCTTCAATCCAAATAAGAGTAAGACCAATGCACAACGATGGTAAGCGACGAATCGGAATATCATGAGTTTTTCTACCACGAAATTTTGACATGAAAGAAATGATCTAAAAATGAGAATTTTTGTTTTAAAACTTAGCTGTATATTTGAAACAAAGTTTTGCGAAGTAAATTCAATTGAAAGAGGACCATATATCAGGAGGTACCACATATACGTTTTTCCTTTTTATATCGACAACACGTTTGATAATAATAAAAAAACAATATAAGTTTGAGTTTTACCATCAAAATTTAATTGATATTTTTACGTTCCAAAACCTATAACACCTGTTATAATAAATTATAACAACCAACTGAAGTGCCAGCTCCTATAAAATGCACGAAAACACTATATAAAACTGTGTGAGCATCTAATTTTTCTCCATATATAGGGTCATATTGTCAAAAACTTCTTGTAAAGTTATATTACCGCAAACAATCAAAACGACGACGCCTTTATAACGCCATAACAGAATATAGTAATGCACGGTATATATAGAAAACGAACTAGGTTCGCGTGCATGCTTTTTGTAAAAAGCATATAAAAATTAAGTATGCAACATAAAATTGCAAACATGGCTATATCAGTAATAAAATGCGCAGTTTTTTTCGTTAAACAATTATCTTATAACTGTGTGAACTTAAAACAGCTGGTGGATATTAATAGATATTAATCTTTTTTAATTCTTTGAGGACCTACCTATTTTTTATAACAAAACTGTCGCTGTTGCGAAAAAATCAGTTATAAACTGAATATCGTAATTATAATGCTTGTTCTTACTACAATGACACAAATAGAGAAATGTGAGATAGAAAAAAAGTAAAACATTCGAAGAATCTAGTGTAACAAATCGAAAGACTTTCGTTTCTATTAGAGTTTCCAAGGCTGTTTATATACGGCCATGGTCCCCAAAGGGTAAAGGGGACTGCACAGAATGATATATACAAACTAATGAGAATTTGTGCATACTGCACAGCTGTTTTTTTCTCTAACATATGACATCAAATATAAAATCTTTCACCGGACACATGTATGCATACACTCGACATTATGTACACAGAAGCTTTACGGCTTCATACTCTTATATCGTCTATATTTTTATAGCCCATATACTCTTCGGCCTTATAGCCTTTGTAGCTCTCGTAGCCTTATTCCGTTATTGCCTTGGCCCCTTTTTGCCTTTCCCTTATTTCCTGATTACCTTATGATCATACTTGCTTCAGGGCCTGTGGATACTCCTATAGTATAGCCCTTGAAGTCCTATAAGTATCCTCGTAATGTAGCTCTCAAAATCTTATGGGTACCCTCATACTATAGCCCTTGAGGATTTGAGGATACCTCCATGGTATAGCCGTTGTGCGCCTAAGGGTACCCCTCTCCCCATAGTATAGCTCTTGAGGTCTTATAGATACCCCCATAATATAGTCCTTGATGACCTAAGGATGCCTCCATAGTATAGCCCTTGAGGACCTATGGGTACCTCCATAGTATAGCTCTTGAGGTTCTATGAGTACCCCTATAGTATAGCCTTTGAGGGCCTAAGGGTACCTCCATAGTATAGCCCTTGAGTTCCTATGGGTACTCCCTAAGATAGCCCTGAGGACCTTCCACCTTATAGCCTTATTCAACCTTTGACCTTTAACCCGGCACAAACAGATACATACGCACACACGCACACTGAACATTATATATGAGGATACTTCGTTCCTAATATAATGTATAAATTCGTGCATCGCAAGGAAAGGCCGGGAGCATATACGAACGCAAATTGGCCCCTCTATTCTTTAACATAGAATACACACGAAAACACGCAGAATGAGGTGACGAATTTTTTTATAACAAATTCAGCTCATTTAAAAAGTAATTCATTGGTTTCTCACGTAGAAAATCACACTATACTTTTACCCTAATATCAAATTGTATTTTGAGAAAAAGCTAATGCGAACATGCGTTGGTCAAGCTATAAATAATCTCATTAGAAAGAGCAAGACTTTCTGCGCAAATTCGTGTATAAACCCCTCCGAAAAATTAGCTATAAAATAAACCTTTGGTACACAAATGGGATCTATATTAATATTTTGAGATATGCCATAAAGGTTATTTTTCGAAATGCAGTAAAAATATCTTTACGAATAGATCTCTTACAGTAGATTGGATAGAGTTTTTCACGGGCTACACGCTGATATAGTTTTCTTTACTTCATATTCATGGCCAAAAATTCCTTAGGGTACATGCTGTTTAAAACAGTAAATAAATCTGAGTAGATGCCTGATTCCACTTCGAAAATAAATGCTAGTTACAATTCATACATAGGTATAGTCATGTTAGTTTAAGATTTAGGAATAGATTTTCTTTTAGTTATAACTCATATATAAGCATTGTAATGTTAGTTTAGGAATTTCGGAATAGATATTATTTTACTTATAATTCATAGATAAATAGGCAGTCATGTTAGTTCAGGATTTAGGAATAGATATTATTTTACTTATAATTCATAAATAAATAGGCAGTCATGTTAGTTCAGGATTTAGGAATAGATTTTCTCTTAGTTATAACTCATAGATAGGCATAGTCATGTTAGTTTAGGATTTAGGAATAGATTTTCATTCATTTATTTATAGTGACAAGTCATAGATAGATAAGCACTGCGATTTAAGTGTAGGAATTTAGTAATAGATTTTATCGCAAACATATATTGAGATAATTGACTTATAGGTAGTCGTAGCCATTTGAGTTTAAAAAAATAAGGAAAAGTTAAAGTTTTTGTTATGTATAATTTGTAAACTATACCTAGATAGAATCTAGGACACTTGTCCGCAGAACGCTTGCACACCGGACAGATGCCCGCAGAGCACTTGCTCGTCGAGCATTAGCCCGTCGGGTGACCGGACTGAATGTCGCAAGACAAAATGTCGCGGACAAAATGTTGCAAGGACAAAATGTCGCAGGACAAAACGTTGCAAGACAAAATGTCGCAGACATATCGTCGCGGACAAAATGTCGCGGACAAATGGTTGCAAAAAAAACGTCGCATGGACAAATGGTTGCAAGGACAAAATGTCGTATGGATAAAATGTTGCACGGACAAAATGTTGCACGGACAGATAGTTGCAAAGACAGAACGTCGCAGGACATAATGTTGCAATTATAAGATAGTAGTATGTCAGGCAATACTCTCGTGAAATATATATTAACAAACGAAAGAAAATATAACGTATTCTAACATAAAAACTAAGCCAAAAGTCATAACTGATCAAGCTATTGATTGATATCTATAAAAAAAATCTATCTGAAAGAAAAAGCTTGTTCTTTTAATTAACGATAATCCGCTTACTTAATTAGAAACTAAATTGATTAGTCTATTTAACTGATTCATTGATTTGAATACATAGAGGAATAATCCTTTCAATTACTTTTGGAGCTCTAAGTTTCCTACGAAAGATTCTTGCACGATTTTGTTCATACAAAATTTTGTTCTGTGAAACCATTTGTTCATGCAACGTTTTGTCCATGCAACATTTTGTCCTCGCAACCACTTGTCCATGCGACATTTTTTTTGCAACGTTTTGTCCATGCAACATTTTGTCCATACGACATTCTGTCCTTGAAACCATTTGTTCATGCAACATTTTGTCCGCAACAATTTGTCCGCGACATTTAGTCCGCGACGATATGTCCGCGACATTTTGTCTTGCAACGTTTTGTCCTGCGACATTTTGTCCGCAACATTTTGTCCGCGATATTTTGTCTTGCGACATTCAGTCCTAGCGCCGCCCGTCGGACTAGTGCCCGCTGGACACTTGCATTCCATCGTTAAAAACAGACTTATGCCCGCTAGACAGATGCTCGCCGAGTATAGTTGCCCGCTTAAAAAATAGGTTAAACATCAGCCACTTTTCTATGTTTTGAAAATAACATCACATTTTATTTACTGATATATCGTTGAAGATTAACTACAGAAAAAGATTAGAGACACATCGCGAAAGTTTTACACAATAAAATTACTATATATGTATATAATAAAAGAACTAGGTAGACTTCAGTGTAACATTATTCGCTAAAGCCAAGACTTTTTCGAGATTAGTTGTTGATGGTTCGTTTAAAATATTCAATATTCTTTTTTGCTGCCGTTCTGTAACCAAATTCTTCGGTCTTCTGACACCCGATTCGACTTGAACTATCTGAGCCTCTACAAACGACTGCTCTTTCTTTAACAAATCCAAGAACTTCCAAATGTTCGGATGATCACAATTAACCAGTGTTGAAAAGCGATTATTCCAGCCTTCCAGAACATTGTTTGTTTGATGATGACCTTGAATAGTTCTTTGATGGACATTGCAAAGATTTTTATCAAACTGTGGCTTTTTTCTTGATCCATGTCCACGGATCTTTTCGCCAATATATGTGCCTTCGAAATATGATAACACAGGCTGGCCTTTGATCGGAAACTGATCTTTCAATGCCTCGAATGTTTCGAGCACTTGGTCGACGCGCAAGAAAGCCAACGATGGAAGAGCTCGAATTTGTTGAGCAAACGATTGATCATTAGAATAATCGGTTTTTAAACCGAAACGAATAACCGCTCGGTAAACAGCTTGACATAGATGGAAAAAAACAAGCACTAATAGTTATCTGTGGAAAAAATGTTCGAAGACTTCCAATGATAGCCAGTTCAAAGTCCATTGTCACATCGACTGGTTTGAAGTTTGCTTTCAAATCGATAATTCCTGTAAACATTTCGTCGTAAAATTTTTATTTTTTCCTATAGACAAGTAACCATTATTGATCAGCTAAGAAAATCAGTATTACCTGGTAATAGAGCATAGACTACTGGACAAATATAGTCCAAATATTGACAATGAATAGTGTATAATTGAAAAAATAAAGACGGTACCACCGAATATGTTCCATCAACAAATACATTTGACGCCCCTTCCAATATTTTCAATTGTTTTCTTGTCGAAAACAACAAAATTCGATTGTGTTTTGATCCTGAATCATACTGAAGAAATGTTCGATTTGACATGGTTTTTGTCAGATCACGTGGGATAGATAATGTTTCTATTGATAATGGTAATGTGTGCGGATTTTGTGCCTTTTGGCGAATACGTCGAATGGTTCTTTTTACATTATGAAGATCTGGTAATGAGGCGATTGCTTGATTGGACAAATTACTAACGCCATTTGCAACATTTTCATGTATCGATCTACTGGAGGATTTCGCTTCTTCAATCATTTGTGCTCGAGCAGCCATCACTTCCGGTGCAGTAGCTTTTGGCTCGTGGTTGTAGGTGTCAACGGTTCGAACAATTTTATCATTGACTGTATGTAGCCGACTTTTACAAGGACCATGACGCTTCCGCTCACAAATCCAAATGGTTTTATCACCTGATGTTCTCTCGATGATGAAGGTGTGACCATCAATTACATACGCTGGCTTTCCCTTTGTTGTAGTCGTCTTGAAATAGATGTTTGTCATTGTATTACTAAGTAGGACGAACGCAGTTTATCGTGTGTTATTGTTAAAGGTAAATAACTGTAGATCGTCGATTAGCTGATAATTGAATAGAAATATGTTTGTATTACACTGATGTTTATTTAGGAAAAACATCAGCTATATATAGAATGCAACATCGCCCATCTTGAGGAAATATCCAATAGGTGATCGAGGTAAAATGATTGGAAAAATCCCACCAGACATAACACATTTCAAAAAGATATCACGTAGAGAAAGAAAGTAAACCATTTGTCAAGGGAAAATATTAAACATATATTATGTGCAGGAAAAGAAAAATCCAAGTATATGTAGTATACAGAAAAGAAAAAAACCAAGTAATGACCGATGCAAAAGTCTTGGCACAAATGTCGAGGTCTGTATTATGTAAAGAGAGAGTGCTAGAGAGCTAATTCTTTTACCATTATATAGATCAAAGTGTGTGCTTTCAAACACACTTATTGAAAAAAGTTTCTGGTAAAGTCAAAGTTTTCAAATTTTAATTTTTCGAAAACCACTAAAAACCTCTTGTAACCATGCGAAATTAGGAAATGTTACGATAATACATTTCTCTGTAAGTTTCATAATTTTTCGCTATGCTACGAAGATTTAGTAGCTCCGCAGCTACAATTCAAAAAAGAACTTCGTTCGATCGGACATAATCTGGCCGAGTTATAAACGGATTTAATTATGACGAAATTAGCGTAAAAATGCTGTTTTGTTCATTGGTCGTTTTTAGCTGATTTTTAGAAGATAAAAACACTCATTCGTAGTTTTTCATATGGATTCTGAAAGGTCTTGAAAAACTGCATCTTTTGGACTAGTTTAAAAAGTTTGTCTTCATAAAATTAACTAAACTGTACTCTAAAAGCCCGAAAACTGATGTGCTTTCGCTTAAAAGCCTGATTGTGGGATAACATGGATACGCATAAATTTTGGAGTAAGATGTTTGAAAAGCCTATACTTCAGACTTGATTCACTGAAAGTTTCAGCTCATTATCTATTAATTTGACAAGAATACTGTTGTTTTAAACTTAAAAAGGCACGAAAAAAGATCAAAAGTTACAAACCGTTTTTTAGCGGTTTTTGAAAACTCAAAATTTGAAAACCCCGAACTTCATCAAAAACTTTTTTCAAAATGTGTGTTTGAAGAACACACTTTGGTCTATATAATGGTGAAAGAATTAGATCTCTAGTAGTTTCTGTTCAAATACCACAGATCTCGACATTTGTGCCAAGACTTTTGCATCAGTCATTATATGTAGTATACAGAAAAGGAAAAACCCAAGTGTATGTAGTCAGGGTTCCGAATAGCAAGTGTACAGGACCCTAAAATTAGATCACGTAATATCTGAATTGGCCTAATTCAGATATTACGTGATCTAATTTTAGGGTCCTGTACACTTGCTATTCGGAACCCTGTATGTAGTATACAGAAAAAGAAAAATCCAAGTATATGTGGCATACAGAAAAAGAAAATACCATATGTTATACTTGTGATGGATGTCGATCGTATTAAGAAGAATGAGAGAGAAAAGAACGAAAAAATCTTTTGTTAGCATATATCTGAATACATTGCGAGCAAGTGTTAGGCGAGCAACTATCCCCTGCAGGCAAATATTCATTGCGAGCAACTGTCCACAGCGGGCAAGTGCTCCGCAGGTATCTGTCAAACGGGCAAATGCTCCGCAGGTATCTGTCAAACGGGCAAATGCTCCGCGAGCATGTGGCCGTAACCCACTAAATACATCTGGTGACTGATAGGATGACTTACATAAATCTTTGCTTTGTTGAATTGTACCAGTTGTCGATTCATTCCGAATCATGGAGAATTTAATTATATTATGGTACTTTGTTTGTCTCAGACTAGAAAAAATTGTCAAAATTCAATAAGATAATGTATGAGCTACAAATCGTGACTGGTGTTCATACGTAAAACAAAACGTATGCAATATAGATGAATACCACATTATGCTGGACTCATCTCAAGTCTATCTGTCTTTATTCGTATATCATAATGTTGAAAAACGGTTCTTTGAAGACACTTAGATATGTAATAGTCATAATAAATAATTTAAAAAAGTTGCTCTTTCTAACACTGCACCGTAGGGACAAGAATTAAAATTCGACTTCTACTTACCTAGGCAAGATAATATCACCGAGTTGATATACTTCATTTGCTTTGTCCATCCTCATCAGTATATACACTAAGTCTACAATCGCAAAGCTCTAAATATAAGAGAAGACATTTGATCACTATTAAAGATAGCAAGTATAATTTTTTAGGTAAATCTAAAGAAGAAAAAACATAGATCCAGGACCTCAGATCTTATCAGACTCCGATGAGTATTGATGCCTTTCAGTAGATTCTCGAAGCAATCAGTAAGACTCTTTATAAAATCTATTGTTTTTTCATCTTTATCAATTTTCAAAGGTTTTGATCGAACAAAGAATCATGTTTAGAGCTACTTGCATTTATCTTTTTTGTTTTGTAAATGATTTTACGTGGTTGATTTTCAAGTTCGATTATTTTTTTTTGTAGTTCCATTTGTGATTGCTTTGAATTTTCTAAGGCTAATTGGATGGATCTATCTTCTTTGTTACTTGTGTTCAGCATTTCCTTTGTCAGTTGATGATCATGCGTTTCCATCATTTTCAACTTCTGTTTCAAAGCCAATAATTCATTGTTCTCTGCATATTGAATCTGAAACATGTTCTTAAAATCGGAAGTTTGCATTTGAAAAATTAAAGACAAAGGATGTGATTCGTGTTTTTGATTGGCAAGAAAAGTATCATAACGTTTTTGTTCTTCATGAATTGTGCTTTCGTGCGAATTTTTGTTGGTTTCAAACTGTCTTATATTTTCAGAGATACCATTCTTAAGCATGGTAATTTCATCAGCTATCAAATAAATATCATGTAGTTTAGTATGTTGTGTTGGTGATAATTCAATAATGGCACGTAACAAATGACTTTTTAAAGTTTGCCGTTCTTTGGAGCTATCTCTATTAATAGAGTTAAGGAAGAGTATCCTATTCATCGAAATTGTTGTTTCAATGATACATTGCAGCATGAATATTGTTTCACCTTCATAGCTTGTTGATCGATTTCCTGGATGATTGTGATTATTGACTACTAGTAGAAGGGAGTCAATATTTAGTGGATATGCTGCATTAATGGCGTTAAACGCAACGACATCTTCATCACGTATACGGCCATTCTGTTGTCCAAATACATATATAACTATTGAGTTTGCTCGTTGAGTGTATGCTTTAGCGATTTCACGTATATTCATATCAATGCGTCTCTAAAAAAAACAAACACTAGATGTATATACTAACTGGCTATGCTTTACTTGATCAACTTCAATTAAACCTGGAGTATCAAATATAGTATATTAACAATCGCCAAATGTAATCTCTTGACATTCAGTTCGACGCGTAAGAGACTGATTATAGTGATTTTTCTTCAATATTTCTTTGTTCAATAGAATATTGACCAAGAAACTTTTTCCAACACCAGTGTTCCCAAGAATAATGACACCCAACTTACTTTTGTTAACGTTGTCCGTATTTTGATTGCTTGTACTCATCTTAAACACGCTTCAGAAAAAAAAGACTTAATAAACACTTCTTCTTTTCTCCTATCACTGACTCACTAGTCACTTTTTTCGTTCTGTCACACTGATGCACGTTGTCCATAAGAGAGAAAATTGTCTCTCTCATATACAACGTAATAATATGAGTAAGAAAAGATAAATATTCAACGTGATTCTTTTCAGATTGGAAAAATAAGATCTTTTTTTTACTACTTACTTATATTTAATTTTTTTTTAGTTAAGGACATGCAACACTATTTTGATACTTCACCTATGTGATGATTATGTTTTACATCTCTATTTATTGGTAGAAAATGCACGACTATATATTTTGCAAAAACATACAAATATTCAAAGGAGGAAAAAGCCAATGAATAATGAAAGAACAGAGA
>JAJEKB010001426.1:1207543-1237302 GCA_022393335.1 Macrotrachela quadricornifera | reverse complement strand
AAATATTCAAAGGAGGAAAAAGCCAATGAATAATGAAAGAACAGAGAAAGTACCTATATATAAATATATACATATATGGATGAATTGCAAAATTATTGTGCCATTGAATTCTTATATGTAAAAGTTGAATATCTAGAGGTACTCTCGTTCAATGTCCATGATTTTTTCAGAGTAGGATCCTCTAACAAGTCCTCATTACCACACAAAAAATCGCGACTTTATCTCGGATAGATCTCCAGATATCAGGAGCACAAGGGTAAATAGTCCGATTCTGATTAGCACCTATTGGAAGAAAATGTCATATAACCGATCGGTTCTCATTTTATTTGAAGTTCAAGAGCTGCTAGTTTAGTGTTGATCGAAATTCAATGGGTAGGAGATAAAAGTGATCAGAAACGATGAGAGATTCATGCTAATTTTTTTGTTAATATATAATACGAAATGAAGACAAAAAAATAGTTGTCACACTAAATGTCACGCGAAATTTTTTACTTTGTTTGACCTATAACTTTGTTAAGGTATGCCAGAGCGAGCTGAAACTTTGTTATTTGTACAAAAGAGAAAAGATTATTATACATATAACTACCTCATAACTAAAGCCAAAATAGATACATAATATATCATTTGACTTCTATACGTAAAGAGTTATCTATAGTCATGTGAATTAATCCTAGTTTGTGTCTCATAGATTAATAAATTCACGGAGAAGAGTCATTAATTATATCCATTCTCTAACGACTGCACCTTTGCAAAATTTTATCGCTGTGTAAGTGTAATAACCACATATAATTTAGGGTAAATTATGCTGTATCAGTTGCCAATTCTCTGGGGTAAATGTGATTTCTCATTCCAAAGAAAAACAGTATTTTTAAACAAACTCTCGTATCTCAGGTAATTTTATTCATATTATCCTCTCATATAGCACTATATGAGAGGACAATCATCGTTCAAAATCGAAAATTTCTTTTAGTCCATTTTTTTATAGAATGGTATACTAATTTTGCAATCTACCCATATATACCCTGTGACTGCATCTAGGGAAGATGCAGATCATAATAACCTATATGTGTGATTTAACATTCCGGACAAAAGAAAAATCTAAGAGAAGTCAGCAGCAGATTTGTTTTTTTTCTGCCGGTAGTCGCCTTATCTTAGATTGTCTTATCATAGAATTAGTAATATTTGATTACATAAATATCTTATTACACTACATAACTACAGATGTAATTTGATCTCTTTATATATGTATATATTTGAAATGTAGGCAAAAGACACATTTCGTTATTTGCAATTGTCATTGAGAAGTCATATAAGAACGGATTGTTGAAAATATTTTGGCTACAATATCCAAAGTCGGCCTATAGAATGAATCAACTAGGATAAGTCAACAAGAAGAACATATGATTGAGAAAATAATATTTAAACTATGCAGTGACAGTCAAAATCATTAAACTATTTTTTCAGATCTATGAAATTTATCATATACAGAATCAAACAAAATTTTTCTGTTTACCCTGATCTAAGAAATGAATCTGATTTAATCAATTTTAAAAACATCAAATTCCTCTTACAGTCACATGAATAATTTAAATATATTTGTACATTTTTGAACAAATTACTGATTTTTTATATGAAGAAGAAACCGAAAGAATGACATGTTACCTTAATTTTATCTGCCTATGTCCTGGTAAAATCTATCTTAGTAATTTCTTCAATCGTCAAGTACAAAAACGTTGACTGCGAAAAATTTTCTTTCTTGTTACTTGATTAATGAGCTTTATTGAAAAAATTGATTTACTAATGAATTAAGTTAAAAAAGCGAGTGAATGTCATTCATCAAAAAGAATAGAACTATGTTCCATCAACCAATTAAATATTGAACAAATGAATCTATTTGGAATCATGAGCGTCTTGCAAAATCATATGAGCTACTTTTTCACCGATAGCATAAGCCAATGCCTGCGTATGACCGCAGTTGAGAGTAGGTAGAATAGAGATATCTGCCACTCTAAGATTATGGACATTTCTTACACGAAGACGATTGTCAACCACACCCATTGGATCATTGTCTGGTGCCATTTTGCATGTTCCACCGGGATGAAAACATGTAGATGCAACTTTTCGTACATGTTCTTTCCAGCCATTGATATCAGTTGGATGGGGAACGACCTTTGGCCAAGGACCAACGATAAGATCTTTAGTTCCTCGACCTTTCATAAGAATTTGATGACCCAATCGACAACCTTCAGCTAGTACAGCTACGTCGAGATCATTGTCAAGGTAGGCGTGATCAATAATTGGCTTGCTTTTTGGATCATTGGATGAAACTCGCACTGTACCTCTCGCTTGTGGTGCAAGAAGAAGAATCGCTAATTCAATGACACCTATATCATTCGCTGGATTATCTAGACAATGAAAACATTCAAACACGCAAAGTTTAGATTTCACCTATGTACGATATGAAATTAGATCGAATGGAAATTATTTTATAGAGAATCTCTACAATAGTTAAAGTCGTTCA
The DNA here is from genome assembly GCA_022393335.1 of Macrotrachela quadricornifera. NCBI lineage: Eukaryota > Metazoa > Rotifera > Eurotatoria > Philodinida > Philodinidae > Macrotrachela > Macrotrachela quadricornifera. The sequence goes on along the minus strand of JAJEKB010001426.1, from coordinate 1,234,781 downwards.
AAACCAAAGATTAACGGAAAAGTTCAGGTCTCAAATGAATTTTTCAAAGATCATAGATAAAATACAGTTTCTTTTACAGATTTGTTCTCGATGTAATCGACTAACCTGCATTTCGTGAGTGAGGTGCACGGATAGATACTGGAATAGGTAACAACTCAACATGCGCCTGATTAACTAGTTGTCCAGTAGGATCACAATTTGATGCATTTTCACGCTGTTTGATGGATTTCGTTGCTTCCCAAATCGAATCTTGAATTGTCTTATCAATTCGGGCGAGAGCTGTATAACCGCCTGGAATAGTGGTCATCAATCCTGACTTATTTTCATGCCATTCTTTGACTGCTGAGATGAGAGTATCTGTAGAGCAGTCCATGACTCCATCATGTGTTAGACTCGGATCGTTCAGTTGATATTTTATAGAAACCTAGTTGATCAAACATCAATTATCATCAGATTGAAATAGTCAACAAAAAGTAAATATACTGTAAGATGATCTTGAAGATTTTTACCGACACCGGGTAAGTCAACATTACAATTGATACCTACTTCGGCAAGATGTTTTGCACAACCAATTCCTGAATACATCAAGATCGTCGGAGAATTATAGGTACTAAATAAAAACACATCGTTTCCTCGACTGGCGACAAATGATGATATAACGATAAACTAGAATTATATAATGGATTCTATCGAATATTTCCCGGAGATCATCGATACTTTTTCAACTAAAAGAGATCTATTGAACTACTGCAAAGGAACGTTTTCAATATGAATTTGATAGGCTTACCCAGCACTTAAAATAATTTCTTTTCTTGCTTTGATGATGAATGGTTGATTGTTTGCATTATCATGACCTGCAACACCGACTGCTTTGTATTTTGAGTCTTCATTATTGTTTTTTTCCAGAATGATTCGATCAACAAATGTATCTGTTTTAACGGTAAGATTAGAATTGGAATAGCTGTGAATAAAATCTGCACTCGTCGAGCGTACGCCTTTGTAAGCCGTTCGAGCAACATGTCCAATACCTAAAGTATTCTTGTACCAGCGCCTTTATCGAAAATGGATGTGACAAACCTTCGTATTCTCCTTGAACAAACATATCTGGTTTGTAATCAAAGCCAAACTCGACAAATGATTCGAGAATTTTGTCGAACAAGGTTGAAGAAGGAATCATAGAAGTGTGTAATGGACCATCGGTTCCATGTGCATTAATATCTGCCTCATCCCATTCAGTCGGATGAAATGTCTCAAAAGCTTTAAAAAACGGTAACATTTCATTCCAACTCCATCCTGAATTTCCCATTTGTACAATTCGATCATAATCTCCTTTTGCACCACGAGTAAGATATGTCGCATTGACTGCACTGCTTCCACCGAGTAAACGACCTCGTGGAAGAGAAATAACACGATTGTTGCATCCTTTCTGAGGAACTGTCTCGAAGCACCAATCGAGTGAAGTCTTTTGCAGGGTTAACCAAGCACGAGGCATATGACTATTAACTACATCTTGATTACTATTACAAAGAACAAGTTGCTCCAAACAACGAAATCAATGATGACAAACAAACAAACCTTGGACCCGCTTCGAGAACACAGACACTCAATTTCTCATTTCCTTCTGCCAAACGGCGTGCGACAACTGAACCACTTGTTCCACCTCCAATGATAATATAATCATACACATTATTGCTTGTGTCATTCATTCTAGAAATCAACAAAAGAAGAAAATTTTCTTAGGAGCGACAGAACTAAAAATTTCATGCTCCAGTTTTCTAGTCGAGTCTGTTTGTTTGATTGAGTTAACTTCAATGGTTAGACTTTGCTTCGACATATACTGATGGTTAAAATTTCCTTACTATACTATGGTTTATCGATATTTCAAGCTGTTAACTTGGAATTTTGATTGCACGTAGGTAGTGAGAAACGCTGGTCCTTTTCTAAAAGAAGGAATATCTATCAGTGTATGCTCGAGAAGAAAATGCATTCCAAAACCGTAGATGTTGTTCCTAGGAATACGCGATTTTAATTTCAACTCGAAACTACATTCTGAACAAAAAAGATATTTTACCCAAATCTAGTTTTTACATCAGCAATATACCCGTTACTTATCTCATGCTCGTATTATGTTAACTATTGCTCTATTATATAAATAAAAATTATGCTAAAGACAAAATTTTTATGATGACGTCATTTTACTGGTATTTCATAAATGAATTATTGAAATTTCAAATATGATCTTTTCATAACGCTATTAGAATGATCGTAATGAAGTATTATTTTGAGAATAACTTCATGTTGATAAAAGGAAAAAAGATTTCTTCTGTTTCTCACAGAAAGATTATACAGAATAGTTTAAATAACATTTGAGAACGGAGGTTGGAGCTTCATATTAAGATACATAAATAGTTTCGAAGTACAACGAAACATATTGTAATGAAGACAACTGTGACTAATGTTCAGTGTATATATTTTAAAGATATAGAGAAACAAACTTCCGAATGATGAAATATATTTTCTTACCTTATATCTGAAGTATCGGATTACATAGAAAAATTGATATACAAATAATCAGACGTACTTACGATGAGAATTAACACTGAAATATATTGAAGTTGTTTTTATGTATCTTATGAGCAAGTTATCTTACGTATTTATATTCAATAAAGTTAGTTGGTTTTTTTCCAAATAATGTTTGTTTACGTGAATCAATCAATCGTACTATTTCATACACGTCATGATCAGTAAGACAGATGAATATTTTTCGTACACGTTGTTTTTATCACGTTACATTATATAGTTTTATCTTTTTCGATTCTTTCCTCGGCGTAAAACAATAATAAACGCATATATATGTTTTGATATGAAAAAAGCTAATGAAGAAGAGGACTCGTTATCTTTTTCCTTTCAGCTCACCTATAAACAGCGATGTTGGCTTGAAAAAAAACCTTTGTGTTTGCTGTAGTTACTTCGTGGCCTAGAGAATCTGATGATTTTCGCTGTGCAGGTTGTTTCAATGCAAACCAAATGTGTACTCTGTATGCACTTGTATAATTGCTTATTTGCCTTTTATCTTTCTCCAAACATTTCCAGATAGAGTATGTTCTCTTTTTTGTTCTTTTTCATGATTGATGGTATCATTCATCGTCTGTTTATGAAATATCTCATCGATTACATGACCGAAAACTTGATTTTTTTGCATATACTCCACAGGCCGTGATCGACACCATCACAAACATTGACCAACACTATGAAAGACTATTATAGATCGTAACCAACAGAATATCAAAATTTGTAACACAGTGTAATCTAGTTTGCATCAAAGATCATTATAGATATGATATTTTACGTTCAAAAGATTTATGAATCATGTTTTAATAAAAATTTATAGAAAGCTGATTCAATAGATTCAGAGTTAATGTTTTTGTCAATGGTCGTATATAATATAGGCATTTTCTAATCAAAGTATCAAAAACCTCAACTACAAAGATCGAAGCATATTCGTATTCATAAATGACAATATACGATTCTAAGAAATGATGATTATATTGTCAGTTGTCACTAATATCATATTGATTTGATACTAAAGAAAATCAAATTATGAATGAGTAAATATCTCAAAGAATAAACTCAGGCTTAATGTATAATGCTTCTGCTTATAAACTCTGTTATAAAATAAATATATATTAATGCATAAATTTATAAAAATTTGATTTCATTGTTGTAACTTTGAAATAATATATGAAGAATTGTTTTCTGAGATTTATACAAGTTGTTACACTTGTATTTTAATGAAATACACAGTTATTTACTTTGTTTTTAAGAATTCATGTTTCACTTGAAACTTTACATATAGGCAGGATTCAATAAGAATAGTTTATTGTAAAATTATCAGATCTTTCTATTGTTTCCATCGTAAGATATAACTATGATAAAATCGCTCCTATAGATGAAGTTTTGAATCAAAATTCGAAAAATAGTTTCACAGCTAATCAGCTTTAAATGAGAGAAAAAATTCTGAAAATGTATTTGGAAAGCTCATCGAATGCTGACTCTAATTGGCTTTGTTTTGTACGAATGAAATATATTTGACAAGCGTTTACAACAATCTCAAATTTATATCTCTTTTATTTTTACATTAAGATTATACTTTCAAAATTTGATAATCATTTTCTCTGAGGACATACATGAATATCTCTCTCATGGCAATCACCTTGATTGCGTAGATATATCGTCCAATAGTATGTACTTCGCCATAAATCAAGAAACATATGTAAGAAATACATGAAACTTGTCAATTATATAGCAAACAGTAATGAAATTCGAATGAATGATTTTATCAATGTTGAAATCTCTAACAAACTCAAAAAAAAACCGTTCTATATGATACATTTCTTTCGCACGGATCACGTGTATTTGCTTTTAAGTTACGACACTTTTATATGTTTGGTTGTTTTTGATAAGGAAGGCAACGTATGCAAAGAGAGAAACTTACAAAAATTTGTGCAGAATATTTTATTATTAAAGGCGAGAGTGACGGTTGGTGGCTGCAGCTCTTGAATACGCAAAATATAAAGTGATGGCTACTGAATCACTTTTACTTAGTTTGCCTGTCGAATTGCTACACTGTATCTTTGACTATTGTAATACCTGGACGATTCTGTTAACGGTTCGGGCAGTATGCAAACATTTGCATAGCGCTTCTAGTATTTATAATCGATTTCGAATTGAGTTTGATGATAGTTGGAATTCTAATGTTAATTTAATTTCAAAAATTGTTCTACCTGAAAACATTATTTCACTCACTATTTCAAATGGCAATAAAAAAAATAATTTACTTGGTCTATTTATGGCAGCCTTTGATATTAGTCGATTCACTCGGCTTAAATCTCTAAGTATTAATGCTAACGATGATCCAAATCTACAAAAACTTCTACAACAAATACCTACTAAGGTAAAGTCTTGCTATTCTAAAAACATCTCAACTTCAGATTGTGCGAATTCACATTCATTTGATTGAATACATTATGTTTCATTTACACATAGACACTTATCCAATTAAGCTTTTATGCAAATCGGTTCACAAGTGATGACATGCAAAATCTAGCTTATGGTTTACAAAGCGATAATGTAATTTAAAAAATTTTTCTCAACTATTTCCTTTTAATGGTTGTATTCAATCAGACACTTACTAAACTGAATTTTAGTCATCAGATAATTGGAGAAGAAGGCGCACGATATCTAGCCAATGGAATAAGAAATAACACGGTTATACTCTGTCTTATTTTATGTCACTCATATATATAGTTCTTTTGTCTTACAGACACTTACCAAATTGTGCCTCTCTCATACCGAAATCGGAGATGAAGGTATGCAACAAATAGCTGATGTGATGAAAAATAAGGTGATTTATATAATGTATTTGCCTGTTTCATACTTATTTTCTTTTCAAAATGGGCACTTACTGTTTTGGAATTAGAACGTAATTTTATTGGAAATATTGGATTCCAGTATTTAGTCGATGCCTTACTAAATAATACAGTACTGATTTGATTTCTCTAATATCAATTATGTCTGTCTTCTTCTTCATCGCAGACACTCACAACGTTGGATATGAAAGATACTCGAATAGGAGATGAAGAAGCAAAACAAATTGCTCGTATACTTCAAACTAATACGGTTACTATGACTATTATTTTGCTCATGTTCCATTCATTCTTTCCTCTACACACAGACACTTACGTCCCTATGTCTCTATAGCAATAACATAGGAGATGGAGGTGCTCAATATATCGCAGATGTCTTACGAACAAATACAGTAATTTGCATAATTTAATATAATTATCAAACTCGATCTAGGAAACAATCAAATAGGAAAAATCGGAGGAAAATACCTTGCAGATGCCTTACAACATAACAAGGTGATCATTCTTTTGTTTAGTATGTCTGATGTAATCGTGATTGATTTTAAATACAGACTCTTATTAAACTTTATCTTTACGGAAATAAAATGGACTATTGTGTAGCTATTGGAAAAGCAATCGAAATTCGAAATGATAAAGTGAATATCTGTTCCTCGTTTTTTCCTTATCTCATATTTGATCTATCATCTACACAGACAATTACCAGTCTCGAGTTATCGAATACATGAATTGGATCTGCTGGATCTCAACATATTGCAAATGAATTAAAACATAATAAAGTAATCCTAATCTCTTCTTCGTTTCTTATATATAGATATTTTGATCTGTATTTAGACACTCATCATACTGAATCTTTATTTCAGTGATATTAGAGACAAAGGCACTCAATATTTGGCATATGCCTTAAAACATAACACGGTGATTTTCAGTATTGTTTTTATCTCTTTCATTTCATAGTTTTCATTGACATACAGACACTACCTACATTATTTCTCGAATATAACTCTATTAGAATGAATGGAGCAAAATATCTAGCTGATGCTCTTCAAAAAAATGCCGTAACTTTTTTTCTTTTCTATTCATTATTTTCTCTTGATTTGTATACTTATATAAAGGCAATTAAGAAATTAGTTCTCAGTTCAAATCAGATTGGAGATGAAGGAGTACAATATCTAGCTCATGCTCTTCAACAAAATATCGTAATTCTGTTTTTTTTTTAAGTATTGTTTACATCAAGACTATATTGAACAGACACTTACTGAGCTTCATCTAGAACGTGACCTTATCGGAGATCAAGGAGCACAATATTTGAATGATGGATTACGACATAATACAGTAAGTAGTTATATATTTTTTTCTATTACTATCTTATCAAACTTCTTATTGATGGTAGACACTTACTACATTGCATCTTTCTCAAAATAATATTGGAGAAGTTGGGGCACAATATATGGCAGATGTACTCCAACACAACACTGTAATCCATATTATTTCTATGTGGTCGCTTTATTCTCATCTCTTTTCTTTTAATCCATATAGACACTTATCAAACTAAGCTTAAATCTTAACAAGAGTCCATATTGTCTGGTAGTTGCTGCTGCAGTAAAACTAAAACATGATAAAGTTTATTTGCATTCTCAATCTTTAATCATTTTTGTCTTTTATATAATCTTTGGTATTTTTCAGACACTCAATCAGCTAAACTTCGCAGGTGAACAAATAGGAGATAAAGAGATAATATATTTAGCTAATGCACTCCGACAGAATAATGTAAATCTTCTTTTGATTTTGAATATTCATAAGGTATGTTTTCTAATTCAATGCATTGATGCAGATTGTCACTGCGCTTTATCTTGGTGGCAATTGCGTTAGAGAAAATGGAATTCAATATTTATCTGATGTGTTACAAAATAACACGGTATATTTAGTTTCTTGTTCATATATTTAATTTCAAATATTTTGTTCATGTCAGACACTTACTATATTAGATCTTTCTAACAATTCAATCGGAGACACAGGCGCAAAATATCTCGCAGATATATTGGGTATTAATACGGTAATCAGTAGTGTCTTCTTCTAATTTATTTTTTGTTTGTATTTCATAAATAGACACTGAACAATCTACTGATAGAGAGGAATAATATTGGATACAAGGGAATGCAATATCTTGCAGATGCCTTACGACGAAATAAAGTAAGTTCTTATTCCAATGTTATAGTTTTGTTAGAACAATTTCCTTTACACGTAGACACTTACGGCACTATCACTTAATAGCAATCAAATAGGTATTAAAGGTGTAGAATATCTTGCTGATGCCTTACAAAACAATACAGTGATTCTTAATGATTTTTCGTTACCCCGTTTTTCACGTTCTCTTTCGCATATAGACACTCACAAAACTGTTTCTTAGCAACAATGGCATTGATGATCAAGCAATACAACATATTGCTCGTGCTATGCGAAATAATACAGTTCATTATTTTCTACATTCATCACTGTCATATTTAATGTCTGGTTTATTTCAGACAATGAATCAATTATGCCTTGATCAAAATAATATCGGAGAAGTAGGAGCACAATATCTGGTAGATACATTCCAACACAACACGGTGATTTATATTATTTTTATTTGATCGATATATTTTCATTTACTTTTTCTTATTCATATAGACACTTATTCAAATAAATTTAGATTCGAACAAAAGTCCGTATTGTGTAGCAGTCGCAACGGCAATAAAACTAAGAAATAATTCAGTTGGTTTCTTTTCTCAGTCTATCGCTATCATTGTTTTTCATATAATTTTCTGTATGTTTTATTCAGACACTCACTGATCTATACCTTAATAATCACCAATTGACAGACAAAGAGGCAATATACTTGGCTGATGCACTTCGACAGAATAATGTGATTTTAATTTTTTCTTCCAATATTTAAATCGTTTTCTTTTTCTCTTAACATATTGATGTAGATTCTCACTGTGCTTGTACTCAGCCACAATTGTATTGAAGAGAGTGGTGTTAAACATATAGCTGAAGCATTACAAAGTAATACAGTAGGTTCACTTCTTTTCTAAAGTATGTAATCGTAAAAGTTTTGTTTATGTTAGGCACTTACAAGATTAAACTTTTCTGCAAATAAACTTGGAGATCAAAGTACGCAATATCTCGCAAATATGTTAAGAATCAATAAGGTGATTTGTGTAATTGTTCTCTCTCATATATCTATTCTCTGGTTCACATATAGACACTCATTGAAATCGAATTAAATGAAATCAATATTGGAAGAAAAGGAGTGCAGTGTATTGCAGATGCTTTAGGAAACAATACAGTGATTCTCATTATTTGTTTGCTTTCCTTTTTCACACACACTTTCTTCTACACACAGACATTAACCATACTTAGTCTTGGTAGCAATAATATTGATGATCAAGCAGCTCAATATCTTGCTGATGCATTGCGAAAAAATACAGTGACCCTTATTTCTTTTTTTTACTAACTTCAAACGAATATTTTCTTCTAAACGTAGACACTCACATCATTAACCATTTTTGACAGTTGTATGGGCGACAAAGGTGCTCAATATTTTGCAGATGTTCTGATAGATAACAAAGTAATTCTAATTTTTTATACATCATAATTTGAATATATTTCTTTTTACAAATAGACGATGACTACATTGAACATTGCAAATAGTCAAATCGGAGATAATGGTGCAAAACATCTTGCAGATGCTTTACTTCATAATGCGGTAATTCTTATACTTTATACTTTATAATATCTACACGTTCTATTGTAAATACAGACATTGACAAATTTAGTGCTTGAAAATAATCAAATTGGAGATATAGGAGCTGAATATCTCGCAGATGCCTTACGAAAGAATACAGTGATTTGTTTTTTTTTTCTTATAATTTATGTTTATATTCTCTCTTCTGTATGCAGACACTTGCAACACTTAATCTTGAAAGTAATCTTTTTGGATACGAACACTGTATTTGGACAGTACTGGATGAAAAACATATGGTTAATATCATTTGTTTTTCTTCATCTTAGTTCTATTCTTCTATAAAATATCTTTTTAGACGCTGCTACGATAGATCCATTTGTTCAACAGCAAAATTTTGTACAAATCTGTGGCAACGTTTGAAAAGAGCATCATCTTTTTCTAATAGTTTTCTGATGCATTCAGCTTTGATTTATTGAAAATAAAAGTACTCTTGTCTTGAATACAAAAATTCATGAAGGTGTGGAAATATTGATGTGTGCATGTGGATCTACGATTCTTCTAAGTACATACACACACCAACACACTTTATCATATTGAAAGAAAAATTTTCTTTTTTGACACATTTTATAAATGTAATGCTATTATGGAAGGACAACATGGGGTGATTGAAATTTAAGAAAAGCGTTCTCGTTAGTTCCCAATTTGTCGAAAATGTCCACAAGGATTTAGTTTGTCTCCAACTCTTTTTATTACATATCACTCAGATATGGGAGACTTTGTACTAAGGGCAATGTCATTCGTTAGCCTGAACAATGGATAGACCTTGAACGTTGTCTTCGCTCCTTCTTGGAACATTTTAAATACTACTCACTTCTAGCTGCTCAACCCAATCACTACTCAAAAACGCAAGTAATGCGGTCTGCAAAAGCAGTGAGGTATTTGAACCTGATGCCGATCAACTCGATCAGATTTGGTTCTGATTTTTATATAAGAAGTGTTCTCTTGATGATCTTTGCTATACGTACTGGGCAAAGTATTTTAAAAAACTAGTGAAAGTTCTGGATGGATATCTTTTGCTCGAGCATGGTATTGTTTACAGTAAATACATTGATTATGATGAACGGTATAAAGAAGCATTATAATCAGCTAATATAACTCATCATTCATGTGAAATGTAGTTTCTTACATTTCTTGAGGCTCCGGAGTTTCTGTTTTAATGATAAACAAAAATCTTGTAAGCCGAGGATGTACTATCTTTCTTGACTGAATTATAAGGTTTTTCAAATTTTGATCATTTTAACTGGGAAGAACAGAAAATTGGCTCTAACTTTTTTACTATCTCGATGTTCTCTATCAAATGGCTTCTGAATGAAAGGCATAGGGTGGTTCTCTCGTTAATTGAAATTTTTGAAGCTGTGTTGATGAAAGGAAATAAAAAAAAGAGGAATGCTGATATATATATTTTTTAAATACTGCACAAACAAAAATAAATCAAGTCAAATGGATTAAATCCACTATCGATTTTTTATGTCTGTATAAATAATACAGTCGAGTGGTCAAATTTTTATTGCCATTTTGGTACTATTCATTTTTTCGATATGATAAAAGGTATAAGAATAACGTTACTTGTAACGAACCTACCAAAACCGAATTGATTTTTTTCTATATTAAAAATCAATATTCTTATTCTTTCCGCTCTTTTGAATCGATATTGCATTCGGTTGGATCTCAAATCCTTGTTAATTGCAAAGATGAATTAGAGCAAAAACAAATCAAATAAATCTTTCTTTTTCAATACTACAGTTTTATTGATTCCATAAGGGTCATCAAGACCCATATAAACTTTAAACATACATGCGACACATCTCAATGCAGTTTTTTTATGCTGATAGTTTTGTGAAACTCACAAAAATTCACTAACAATATTTTTAGGAATTAAAAAAATTCGAACTCCAATTTGATCGAAACATCGATAAAAAGGTTGTAACTTTATAGATCGTATCGTGTAGGAGAAAAGGAGGAAAACTTTAATCTTGTGTTCAAAAATCTGGTTTTGAGAAAAAGGTAATGAAAATTGAATTTTTTTTAAAATAAAATGTAGGTTTTCAGTTGTGAAAGTGTGCTCATTAGATAGAGGGCGTTTCAATCGACATACTCATCGAAAAAGACTGAAAATCCATTCTTCACGAGCTAAGATGTGCGCAAATCAAAAGTATCATCTACAGTAATTTCGAGAAGCCATTTTATTTTTTCAAATACATTTGCTAGGCAAATAGTACAATAGTATTGCTATTAGCGACCACTGTTGGCTTGTTTGACCGTGAATTTAAATATACCACAAAAGAAGGGTTGGCCACGTGGTGTATCTCGCTCATAAGCTGTCAGCTTGATAGCAAAATCACCGGGTTGCAAAACGAAGAAAAACATCGACGGAGATGTAGTCACGTCAAACACTTGATGATGAAGACCGATTTCTTGAGCTGGTACTGTATCGAAATAACATTGATCGTCGAGACCCATAAGAGAAAATACAGGTTTCATTATGTGAAAACCAATGCTTTTCAGGAGTGAGTCACTCATGAATTGACACAGACGATAACCGCTATAGTCGCATGAACCAACAGGTACGCCATTCATCATATAACATTTTACGGGAAGTGTAACACCTTTGACCGTACGGTTCATATTTAAAGATATTTCAGCCGTTTCTATGTGAGAATCAATCGCTACTTATTTCATCTTTCCATATTCATATCACTTACTTATCGATCGCTTCACAGTAGCTGCTACTGATACATTAGCAGTACCTGGAATATAGACCGGCATTGGATTAATATCAATCTGATGGATGAGAAGATCCGTAGAACCACAATCAGTGAATTCAAGTTTATTGTAAATGGCTCCAACATTGTGTATTATAATGAAAGCAACGATGAAAAGAGTTCCCGATAGAGTATACATTATAATGGAAAAGTGTAACAACAACAAATATGTGCTTTAGTCTATCAATGAAAAGAGTATCTATATTTTATATATGCCCAGATGTTTCATTAAAAACGTTTTTGTTCTCAATTTACATATTTTAAGCTCTTCACAATCCACAATATCATACTTGCTCTTTCTTATTTAATTATCACGATGGGCAGCTAGAATATTAATTGCTATGTCTATTTTCAATCTATTTCACACACAATTTAACACTACAATTCAGAAGTTATGAAAAAAAATTCCATTTATTAAATCTTACAGTAATATAATTGTCTCTCAATTTTTCGATAATTTACTCAGTTTTGATTATGTATATTGTTTATTAAGATCAATGTTATAATACGAAGATAGGAATATATGATTGATAAAACGGATATAATATTTTGAATAATTTGTTCAAGATCTTAAATAACATCGTTATTATCTGCGATATTTATTTGCTTTTGTCGTTCTTCATTAATAAAATGAAGATATTCAAACATATTAGCAATCAACAGTATCATTGGATTTGCTGTTGAAAATTGTCAAAGTTTACTACATATTTGTAGCATTGATATTGCCTTTTTTTCTTAATCCTTTCAATCGCATAGTATAGAAAAAGCTACATCTGTTTTGTAATTGTCTTTCATAACAAGATCAATCAAGAAATTTATATATATTCTTTTAAAGTAAAGAAATAGAGAATTTTCTAGAAGCTTTCCAAATAATCTCTTGAGGAGGTATAGCATCTTCTATTGAGAAAGTTCTAGAATATTCTCAACTAATTCTTGAGACACGTATATAGGGTCCCATTTTCAATTGAGGTCCATTTCAATACATTATCGTGCAATTGAAATAAACTTCCAGATTCTTTACACTTTACTTCTGACTGACAAATCGCATCAGTGATAGAGATCAATTGATTCTGATGAAGGAAGTAGCACAACTATCTCATCTTTCGATGAAGACACAGAAAGTGACGTTGAAATAGATGTAAGAAGCGACAGTGTGAATCATGAAGAGGACCAAGAATCCAAGTGGAACGGAAATTAAAACTTTATTCAAAATACAAGTTTTCCTTCGAAAGAAGTTAAAGAGTATACGACCATAAGTTTTATTGAAAACATGAAGCCAATCGATATCTTCAATAAATTTTTCATCAAGGGCAAAATTGATATAATTGTAACGCAAACAAAGCACGGAAATCATCTGTTTCTTTCTTGGTTTACTAATTATTATGAGTTTACATCGAATACCTCAATTTTGAGATTATTGGAGTGGAAACAAAATATTTTACACAGAAGTCATTGCTAATGTTATGCTTAGAAACGAGTTTTATCGAATATTTTTTGCATTGCATTTATCAGATAATACGAAAAAAAGTCAATTATCAAGAAATCCGAAGTAGTTCAAAATTTTTGACTTTATTTGTTTACAGAAAAGAAATTTTAAAGAAAATTTCGTTTTGGGAACCAACACCTATATAGACGAAAATACAAGGGGGAAACACCGTACTTCGTACTTTACCGTACTTTGAAGTACTTTAATGTACTTTGAAGTACTTTAAGGTACTTTAATGTACTTTAATGTACTTTGAAGTACTTTAAGGTACTTTGAAGTACTTTAATGTACTTTATGGTACTTTGAAGTACTTTAAAGTATTTTAAGGTACTTTGAAGTACTTTGAGGTACTTTAAGGTACTTTAATGTACTTTAAGGTACTTTAATGTACTTCATCGTACTTTATTCAACTTTATTATAGTTCAAGCTAAGAGTGAGAATTAGCGATAGACAAGCTCAAGCTCACGAACTCCGTTCATTTGAACTAAAGAGCTGCCCAAATAGCTCACTTGGACCAACTGAGCTTTCCCAAACCGCTCAGCTTCACGAACTGAACTGTATAAACAGTTCCTTTGAACGAGCTGGATCTTTAGACCAGTTCTAGTCATCAACCATTATATATTGGGGGGTGCCCTTGGGTCATCACGTATTGTATATCGGAGATATTCTTAGGTCATCAACTGCTATATATTAGGGGTACCCTTGGGTCATCAAGTACTATATATCGGGGGTACCCTTACGTCATCAATTACTATATATTGGGGATACTCTAACAACATGAACTACTATATTTTCGGGTCTCGTTAGGCCATCAAGTAATGTATAATGAAAGTACCCTTAGGTCATTACATACTATATATTGGAGGTATCCTTGGGTCATCAATAGAGGTGGCACCAAGGGGAAAAAAGCGGATTTTTTTGGATTTCAAATCCAGAAAAATCCAGAAAAATCCAAAAATCCAGCAGCAATTTCCTGTTGTAAATGATAGAATTTCGAGCTGAAATTTTTGCCATATGTAGGCCGCGTGGTTCTTAGAATATTCTAAAATTTTCAGCGTAAACGGATGTTTCTCTCTCAAGATAATCAATTTTCAAGAAAACTCGATTTTCGAATCATGCTGCGAAATATGAGTATTTTTTGTAATTGGATTATCTTGAGAAGAAAATATCTGTTTGCGCTGAAACTTTTAGGATGTTTTGAGGACCACGTGGCCTACATATGGCAAAAATTTCAGCTCGAAATTCCATCATTTACAAGAGGAAACTGCTGCTGGATTTTTGGATTTTCATAATCTAAAAATCCAAAAAAATTTGAAAATCCAAAATCCGCTTTTTCCCCCATGGGTAGCACTTTCAAGTCTAAATTTTTAATCAAGTCCAAATTTTACAAACGGCAAGGAATACCTTATGTTTTACAGCTTTATAGTATCTAATTATTTATTGGAAATTACTGATCGCTGCGTCTGCTTCTTTTTTAGTCGAAAAATGGCCAACCAGATGGCAACAAATTGTAACTCGCTTATTTCACGGATAATCGTGGTAGATTCTATGAGGACTTTTGTAGAGCAGCTTTGATTACCTCAAAGTGAACCGAAAAACCCTATACTCCGTGCTTATCTTCATAAAGAAAAAACGCCTCGGAATCAGATTGGCTGTTACAAAAGAGTTTCATCCAATCAGATTCCGAGGCGTTTTTTCTTTATGAAGATAAGCACGGAGTATAGAGTTTTTCGGTTCACTTTGAGGTAATCAAAGCTGCTCTACAAAAGTCCTCATAGAATCTACCACGATTATCCGTGAAATAAGCGAGTTACAATTTGTTGCCATCTGGTTGGCCATTTTTCGACTAAAAAAGAAGCAGACGCAGCGATCAGTAATTTCCAATAAATAATTAGATACTATAAAGCTGGAAGATGTAACGCAGTCCTTACTTCTATAAAGCTTGGATTTTAATTAAAGTTGAAGTTTTAAAGTGTTCGCAGTTTAAACTTTAATTAAGCTGTCAAACTGGTTGCTTTAATTAAAGTTTTAAAGTTTTAGTGTTTAAGTTCAAACTTTAATTAATGTTTAATGTCTTTTTAAAGTTAAAGTGCCACGCTTAGTGATGAAATAAGGGTATCCTCTATACATAGTAGGTGTAGATCCAAGAGTACTTCCAATATATAGTATTCGATGACTCAAGGGTACCTGCAGAATATAGTAGTTGATGACCCAAAGGTATCCCCAATATATATTAGTAGATGACTAGAACTGATCCAAAGACCCAGCTCGTTCAAAGAAACTGTTTATACTGTTCAATTCATTCGAGCTGAACTGTTTGAGAAAGCTCAGGTCGTCGAGAAGGATTGCTCAAAGAGATCAGTTTATTTGAGCTGAGCTGGTAGCAAAGCTCACCTGATTGAAAAGAGCTGTTTATATAGTTCAGTTCGTAGAGCTGAGCTTTTTGAAAAATTGATCAGCTCTGAACTAGAGCTGAGCTTTGTCGACCCCTACTAGACACCTTTTAAAAAAATGTTAGAATATAATTTTTAATGTAATAATCGATAAAAAACAAATGAGTAAAGTTAAATGAAAATTCCCGATAATTTAAAATCATATTAAATTAACAAGAAATGACACCCCAGTTTAAGGCATTTTTAAATACTTTAGTGCACTTTAATGTACTTTAAAGCTACTTTAATATACTTTAAAGGTACTTTAAGGTACTTTAGCGTACTTTAATGTACTTTAAGGCACTTTAAAGTACTTTAGTGTACTTTAGCGTACTTTGAGGTACTTTAAGGTACTTTAAGGTACTTTGAGGTACTTTAAGGTACTTTAAGGTACTTTATGTACTTTAAAGTACTTTGAAGTACTTTGAGGTACTTTAAAGTATATAAAGTACGGTGTTTCCCCCTTGCGAAAATATCATCAAGTTCAAAGGTAGAAATTCGTTTAAACAAGATCTACCTTCAAAGCCAATCAAAAGAGGATACAAAGTTTGACAAAACCAGACAAACTATTTTTTTTCATATGACCCTCACTTCAGTCGAGGAAATAACAGACATCAAATGGAAAAAACGTTGTTGCCCCAGTTTGCTTGAAAAATCAACCATTAAAACAATTTAAAAGTGAAAAATTCAGTGATGAGCGCTTGTAAACGCCTTTCTGACCGTATAATGTTTGCCTGAGAATGACCCACAGTATATCCTAACATTTTTAGCTAGGGAGTATCTTCCTTTTTCGAGATACTGAATTTTCAATTTCACTCAAACATATATCTCTCAAGCGCATCTTACAGTGATTTTCATGAAAACACCTCTGTAATTTTCTACAAAATTTATCAAGTACTTTTATTCTCATATACAATTGTACCCTCACTGATGCTTTTTCTAATGGTCAAAACTCGAGCTCGATAGCTACCACCGTTGATGAGCTATTCAACAAACAATCGAATCCATTTTATTTCGAAATAGGCAATAGACCAATTATCCAGATTCTGCTGTAGAAACACAGTTCTAGCAAAGATCTCATGAAATTTAAAACTCCTAGCGGATTTTGGTTCTAATAAGAGGACATGTCAAGGGGGGAAAAGCGGATTTTTTGGAATTTAAATCCGAAAAAATTTCGAAAATCCCAAAACCCCAAAAACGCTAAAAAATATTCCAAAAAGAGTTCGTAAAATCCAATCCTATCATAACTAAATTCTATCGTTAGTGTTGCTTTTAGCCTTAGATACAAACATAAATAAATTTAGTCTGTGATTTTCAAGTTTTCCAACAGTCAGACACTATAAACAGGCCAAAAAGAAGTATGGTACGGCATCATGAGTTTTGCAGTGCTAGACTAAGATAAATTTGAAATTAATAGGACTTATCCAATACGAATTAAATCTGCGGAGGTATGCCACAATATTAATACAGTTTTGCTATTGATAACGGCGGAAACCGCAACCAGTCCAAGATCATAAGTTGAAATCCTTTATGCTGCAGATTTGATTAAGAGATGTATTCCCTAGTTGACTCTCCCTTGCAAAGTCCTCAAGGAGTTCCCGCAAAACTGTAAAGTTCTCGGAAAATAAGTGTACATCAGTTCCCATTAAGAATTGGGGGCTGGGCACCAGCAGAGCTGGGTATACATCAAACTGACTCATGATCTATTGAGTCATTAATAGTTGTTTTTTTGCATTATAATCCGATCAATTAAAAGTCCGAGTTGAAATTTGAATTTTTTTAGTATTCATTTTTATTTTATGATGATATGTTCTCTTTTTTTTAATATAATGTAGACTGATATGGATTAGCCATATGCCTATCATTATAACTCACTAGTGATTCTGTATCTATACTGCTAATCTTACATTTTTATCTCTTTCTATACCTGCATAATCACTATATAATTTCGAGAGAAAAAACTTTTGCAATCACTATTACAAACTTGGTTTTTATTTTTATATTACACTTTGTTTAACAGATTTTGTATATGGTACGCATACACGAGACTATGCGCTATCATATTCCGGTATAACTTTTTATACCATACTGTCTTTCTTATAATATGACATAGAGTACATCTGATGGTCATAGTCATGATCATGGTGGAAGAAGACCAGTAGTGTAAAACTTGAAAATTAAATTCAAGTATCCAACTATCATTTCAAGCTTTCAACTATTCAAATATTCAATTATTCAAGTAAACGCACATATCCTCCCGTCTTCTTCTGCTGGGTTTTACGCCTCCGCAAAAGATTGCGCCCTCACTTCAGCTGATCCTATTGGGTTTGGTCCCGCCTTTCTCCAAAGGTTGCACTCTCACCCTCAGCTGCCCCTGTTGGACTTGGTTCTATCGCCTCAAAGTTGAATACTTGAACAGCTGAAAACTTGAAATGATAGTTGAATAGTCGAGTTTAAGTTTCAAGTATTACATATAAGTAGCATCCTTAATATATTGATAGGAATTCAAATTTTCAGCAAACGTAGTATCCTTCTATCTTCAACTATCTAATTACTATATCAAGGAGTGAGAGGATATTGTTATCTTACTGTTATTAATACTAATAAAACATTAATAATAAATGATTTTTTTTCGAAAGATAACTTTTAACTCCAATCAATGCCTATTACATCAATCACAACACCAATATCAAGACCATTAAGTATTGACTCACATCGATATAGATTAGGACCGCAACAGTTCCAAATCATATGTTTAGATTTGTTGCAAGAAGGATTTGATTGAACAGATCAGTTCTTTGAACTCATCGAATACTCTTCATAATCTATTCTAAACAGCTTTCAATAAGTTTTCATCCCTACCTGCAGAAATTATCTGTGAGTTGTTGGTCCCTACCTGGGATGTCGTTCAGGGCTTGCTGGTTCCTACCTGAGCATCGTCTAGAACTTACTGCATTCTACATGGAGTATCATCCGGATCTTGCTGGAACTGTCTGTATGTGTTATCTAGAATATTTTGGGATCTACCAATGAATAGCATCTAGAACCTTTTGAATCTTACCTATCGTTGCTATCTACAATTTTGCCGACTTTCACTGGTGATTGTACAGCCAAAATCTCTAATAAAAAGGTAATCATGGAAATTGATCTATGACTTTATGTAAGATAAAACTTGATATTAATAAATGTAATCTGATAGACTAGAATCATTTTCCATGACTTCATTTCTCACTGAGTGAAAGATAAACTCTTTGGGCCTAAGATCTCTTGTTTCCCTTAGGTATTCGAAAAAACGTTTTTGTCATTTTTCTGTTTATAATTTTGACAGATCGATAGAAAAAAATGCATACTAATCACGAATATCATGTTATATTTCCATATTATTTAAGTAATAAGGGATATCTTGGGCATTTTTGAAAAATGAAAAAATCAGTTTTAGACCTAAAACGGCATTAATATTCGTGCATGAATCGTCAGTATTAGGCTTCTTCGATACAGGATCTTTTTCTCTATCAGAATATATGAGAAGATTTCGGAGATACAATTCTTCTTGAAAATTTATTCGGTGAATATCATCCTCAATTGATGTCATATTATCATATACAACGTTACTTTATGTCGGTGAATCAATGAGGTTTTTATGTACAAAAGATAATTCGACGAACTCTTTCCAATGAAACTACTGTCAACATTGTTTGTACTACTCTTGTATCGCTTGTATAGCCATTCTAGGCTAGGAGAAGGTGCCTATAATGATTACCTGAACGTTGGTTATAATCGTTATAAATAATTTCACTGTAAAGGGCTCATTGAGCTACCTCACATACATAAAAAACCTCGTTGATTCACTGGTGTAACGTAACATTGCATATGATAACGAGTTTCTCATATGGGGTGGTATTTATCGAGCAACTTTTCAAGAAGAATTCTATCTCCAAAATCTTCTTATATATTTTGATAGAGAGAAAAATTCTACACCGAATAAATGTAATACCAACGATCGTACATTTGGTAATAACGATTCGTTAGACTAGAAGCATTTTTTTCAGCCTTTCAAAGATGTTCAACATGTCTATTATTTCTCGATTGATATAGACGAAAAAATATGATATTTGTGATGAGTATATTTTATTCCATCGATTTGTAAAGACCGTAATTGAAAAAGACAAAAATAGTTTTTGAGTATCTTGGGTATACTTCAGGCAAAAAAAGCTAATCATTCACAGAGTACTAAGTAAAGTCGTGGAAAACAATACAATTCGATCATGAAGTTAGACTTGGAATCACTATTATTGTGCATGAAGTCATGCACTCATTTTGAGGAGTGCGTTGTTATTATAGTTAATGACTCTATAACACCCAACAAGAATTGAAAAATTTCGAGAGAGCATACCCAGATATAACCGATCAGATTCTAGACAACATTCCCACGTAGAACTTAACAACATCGAGAAGCCATTTCTAGACGCAGGTTCCAAAACTATGGAAAGCTGCCTAAAATACATATAAGTTCTTAGAATCGATCTTTTAATCAAATTTTCCGCGCAAAAGAGCTAAACTCTTTGATTTTGAATCGACGCAGTCCTTGCCAATATCAATACCTCAATATCAGTCATGATCAATCCAAATATCACTCAATAGTATATGGTTTGTTAATGACGTTATTGGTATTTTGGCACTCCTACCACTAACTCATACTTTTTTACACATAATAGTGAACACTGATTAAGAAGTTTCAATAGTAACCAGTTAAAAGTGATGAATCCTTCAGCACAGAGAAAAACGAGAAATAGCCGAAGCTTAATGTCGTAGAACGTTTTTAATGTGAATTCGGATCACTTGACTGGCCAAAAGCCTTTAAATATTTTTTTTTGTTGTGATTGCAAAAGTGCCATCAATTCAGTCAAATTGCTGGGTCTTAGGACGCGGTATAACGCTGTTTTATAAAAGAAAACCTGATATTCATTTGATAGAGGAGGGAAAGGATGGTTAAAATGCTAAAGAACCCCCAAAAAGTCAAAAGTTTTCAAAAAGTCCCAAAAAGCTCACAATTTTGAAGAATCCCAAATAATCTCTAAAAACCCCGAAACTCCAAATAATCTCTAAAAACCCCGAAACTCCAAATAATCCCTAAAAACCCCGAAATTCCAAATAATCCCTAAAAACCCCGAAATTCCAAATAATCCCTAAAAACCCCGAAATTCCAAATAATCCCTAAAAACCCCGAAACTCCAAATAATCTCTAAAAACCCCGAAACTCCAAATAATCCCTAAAAACCCCGAAATTCCAAATAATCCCTAAAAACCCCGAAATTCCAAATAATCCCTAAAAATCCCGAAATTCCAAATAATCCCTAAAAACTCCGAAATTCCAAAAAATCCCGAAAAATCCCCATATCTCGAAAAAGCTTCTCTGAATTTGAAAACCCAAATATGTTGTTTCCCCCTTGGAACATGTGGTCAAGAAGTAGGATAACCAGTGTACAAAATAACAAGATTTTGTTTGAAAAACAGAATTCTAGCAAAAATCTGCTGTGAATTTCAAAATTTCCAGCAGAACTTTAATATGGATAAGAGGGTCTATACGAGTCAAGTAAGCAAATGATTAAGATTTTGTTGTAGTAGCAGAATTTTGATATTAGTAACAGAATATGAGGAAAGGACGAAATGTCAACATCGGAAAGAATATTATGGAAGCAGAATTCTGGATTTCCTTGTGAGAATTTTGCTATCCCATGAAATCCGAGCAATATCAAATTGAACAATCATATTTAGTTTTTTTTATTAAGTTTGGAGTGAGTCTTCTGATGATTTTATTAATGAGCAAACCTTTCGATGTTCAAAAAGAATCCTCGTTTTAGGTCAGCTGCTTCGGTCAGTTCCTGTTTACCATCATCAGTTAAACTACAGTTGAGCAACCAAAGTGTATTTAATGATTGGTTCTTTTGGAACATTTCAATGAGATACTTGACACTTCGATCAGTTATTCTTCTATTGTTATTTAAATAAAGTTTTTTCAAGGTTATTCTTGGATGAGAAAGAGTCCTGGCTAATTGTTCGACACCTGCATCGCCAATTTGATTGTCATTTAAATGTAAGTCGGTCAATGTTGGTTTTAATCTGAGCAATCCTACAATATGCTTGACACCGTCATCGTCAATCTTATTCTCAGCAAGATTAAGTATCTTGATTGGTCCGCCGTCTACCGTCTAAATACATAGAAAGAAAACTATTTGCAATTAATCTTAGATGAAGGTTTTTAGTATCTCTTGCGTATATACTACCGTGCCTTTATTAATATAGTATTATTATCATACTACAAGTTATACGAAAATATTCGTTTCATCAAGCTCATGTCCTAGACTATTCTAACTAATATTCTTTGAATTTATTCTTGAACATGTTCGAAGTAGATGTTCACAGATGGGCTTTTGTTTTCTATGACATAGACTGTCTATTATCTCGGCAACTCTCTTGAGTTCAACATAAAAAGGTTTTGATAATTCCTACTATTCAGTATCCAGAAATTTCGTTCTGTCCACAGGATTCCTTTGTATAAAATACATAACTTCCTCGGTGGAGTAGTTTCAGATGATAATGAGTGATGACTATCATATATGTGTGTGCAACACCCTGATCAGTTAAATGGAAGCCTTACAACATGAAAAAGAACTCAAGTGAGCTTCGTGAGAACGATGTAGTAAAATTCTATGATGAAACATGTTCCTTCTTACCTTCATGCGTATTAACCCACAGCATTTCCATTTTACCACGGTATGCGTTTGAGAATCGGATAGTTCTCCTACTAACTGAGAAATATCACTACTGGACAACCGATTACCGCGAAGATCAACTTCATTCAACGTAGTACTTTCCTGTATTCCTCTGCCAAGCTCTGATATACTTTCAGTTGTCATTTCAGCATCGCGTATTTGAATTTGTGGACATTGCTTTTTAATAATGACCTTTTCAACAACATCTCTCATGTCTTCTCTGTTGAGTCGTTGACCTTTGATGACCGCTTTAGAACGAGGTTGAATTCGATTAATTTGACGAGGAATTTCTGGGTTACGCGAACTTTCATGGGGTACAGGTACCAAAGGTATATATGTTGGTTGTACAGTTCTAGGAATATGTGTTGAACGTTTCGTTGGTGTAGAATGATTTTGAACTGGTACTTTGGCAATAAGAGGATATTTTGGTTCGGTTTCTTCCAGTTGAATAACGACCAGTCCATCACCCTTGTTCACATTGGACACGACTTGAAATTGTGTAGCAGCGATGAGTAGAACTTCGCTCTCGCTAGGAAATTTCGAATATTGACGTACGTCCTTACCAGAATAGCAATTGATCTCGAAAATCGTTCTTTCACCTGTGTTACCGCAGAAAGCTTCCTGTTTGAGTACTTCCTTCGTGGTTGTACAGGATGAAAATGCCCACCAGATAATAGTGTCTTCATTTTGATATTTTGTGGCGAGGTTCGCTTTTACTCCTCGAAAAAGGTGCTGTGGAGATGATGGAATTTTCCCCAAGCCAGTGATAATTAGTTTCAGATAGGAAAACCAGTCTTTTAAAATGCTTCGATCTTCAGATCGAAGATTCGTGTTCAAAACGTAGTAGAGACTTTCTTCTCTTTTTTCCCACTCCATTGTATATAGCCGTATTGAAGCGGACTCATCTACAGTAAGACCGTGCTTTGATGGCATCTGGCTATTTTCCTTCGCCTCTGATGCGTAACGTAGCACGTCACGAATGTATCTAGCAAGTGGTTTGACGGCTTCCTCGAGAGGAACCAAAGGCATGTTTTGATAGCCTTCAATAGGTGGCAACATTCGTATAGGCTCATTAACAATATCACCGAAGCGCAATCGATGTCTAGATAAATCGTCACCATTATTGGATGCCATTAAAATGAGTATTTCTAGGCAATGAGAAATCGAAATGAACTTTTACAAGTGTTATATATTTATAGGAGGGCATACCGGGACTTATTTTTTTGGGATTTTTTTCTTCTGCAGAATTTATTGGGATTTATTTATTTACTAAGGATTTATTGAGACTATACAACTGTATTAGTATTTCAGCGCACCCTCACTCTTGCCCCTATCCCCCGCACTCGCCCTCACCCTCAATAGGATTTATGCGGAATTTATTTTAAGATGTAAGGGGATTTATTAAAAGATCCGAACAAGTCCCAAAAAAATATATCTCGGTACCTGCTGATCCTTGAAGGCTATCTCATGAAATGAACATGGCTGAGTACACCAACGAGGGAGCATCCCCAAATGTTTCCCTCCAATTTCAATGAATTTGTGTTCACAGATACTCCATAGCGCCCTACTCAAAACCGTAGAAGGGTTCGGGTGCATATTGAGTTATAGAGAAATAGCCATATTTCCAATATGTCTATTTCAAATAGATACCCGTGGAGCACCCCAGGGAGAAAAAAATCGTATTTTTGAACTTTGTTCTGAGACCCCAGGCGTACAAAGATCTCAACTAGACTAGCTTATGTAGAAAAATTTACAAATTTTGGGCATAGTCACGCTAAGATACGAAACTTTCAAAAAATGTATGTTACATTCACTATCTATAGAGAAGGACCTAAAATTTGAAAGTTCTATATCTCGGCGAGACTTTGCTCGAAACTTGTAAATTTTTCTACACAAGCTAGTCTAATTGAGATCTTTGTGCGCGCGGAGTTTCAAAAGAAAATTCAAAAATATGATTTATTGCACCGGGGTTTCCCACACGAATCTTTTTGAAACAGACATATTGAAAATCTGGTAATTTCCCCATAACTCAATATGTACTCGAACCCTTTTAGGGTTTCGACTAGGGCACTATGGAGTATCTGTGGGCAAAAATTCACTGAAATCGGAGGGAAACACCTGAGGATATTCCCTCGTAAGCCGAAACCTGTAAAAATCTTCGATAGATCTTTGTATTTTTTTATCACGACTCTGATTATGATTCACATTGTCTTGCAAGGTTTGGAAGCGCATATTCTTGAAAAGTTCTGAACAAGATCCTGATTGAAGTTTTGCAAGATTAGTCTCTTTTGTATTCTGTTTGATCTTGTTATTTTCTTATCAAGAACCTCGTCCGATGTGGCCCTCTTTCCTAACAAAATTCTGTCTGATAATCTTGAGAGGATCCTCTGAAGGATCTTGAATAAGTCCTGATATGATACTGTATTCTCAACTCAGAAAAATATCTCCACAAGAACTTGAAAAAATCCTTCCGGGGTTTCTCAAGAAATGAACAGGACTGAGACTAAGGTTATAACATCTGGCTCAAGGAAAACAGAAAATCGGTCACAAGTATTTAGCTAGCAAAAAGAAATAGACATCCAAAAAAAAAGTATTCATAGCATGATAACTAGTTGTTGTGTACTTACTTGAAGACGTAACTTCTTCAGTATGAAGTAACTGAAAAGATACTCACCAAATCGCGCTCCACTATCTTATCATACAAATGACAAAAGTAACTGATTAATGGAAAAGACACGTTATCAATGTTGTAGCAACGAAGATGAGAACGAAAATAACCACCTTAATATCATGCTCTCACACACCCTCAGTTTCTCCGAATATTCATCTTCGAAATACCTTTAAATTATATTTTTCATGACGAATACATCAAATGGAGTTTTATTTAAAGTGAAAGTCAAATATGAAAAATATTATTTTTTAGAATTGCGTTGTGTAACGTTACATGACCTTGGAAAGCCACAACTGAAATTTTTTTTTCGATCTGGCTACTGCTTGAAGTTCCCTTTCACCATCTTCTGTCAAATCACAATGGCGTAGATCAAGTTTTTTCAGTGACTGATTGTGTTTTATCATATCAATCAGTATGTCAATACTATCATCATTGATATTGTTATTTGCACTTAGATTCAAAACTTCTAGAACCGCATTTCCATGATTAAGAGCGTCTACTAAGACTTTCACACCAGCATTGCCTATTCGATTTTCGGCTAAAGATAATTGAGCCAACTTCACGTTTGTTTGGAACATTTCTGCTAGATATCCAGCGCCTTCATCCGAAATATCGTTCTCAGATAGATCAAGGCGTTTCAGAGCTGAGCTGTTGATCGCTGACGCTAAATAGTTAACACCCACGTCCGATATGTTATTATGTGAAATATTCAATTCTTCCAAATATTGACTATCACGAATTGCATCCGACAGGATTGACACACCTCGTGGCATAAGTCCCGTACACATCAAATCGAGTATTTTGCATTGTTTATTGATAATTCCCTGATTACTAACTAGAATCATATCTTCATCGCTCAATTTTTGTCCACTCAAGTTCAACTTGTGCGATTGGCAGCTTTGAATGACTTGTTCGAGTGTTGCATTATGGTAGGATGAAAAACTCTGTGGTTTTATAGGTAATGGAAGCGGTAACGTTTTGGCTGATGTCGATGTAGTATTTGGGTTTACAGATGCAGGAAGAGAGTATTGTGAATCGATCTCCTGAATCTGAATCATATTTAAATCATTGCCTACATCTAAAGTTCCGACAACTTTAAATTGACAACCAGGAAGTAGTAAAACTTCATTTTCTTTTTTGATCATTGAATGTTTATGAATATCCTTCCCGGTGCAAGCATCAATAGTAAATATTGTTCGTTTGCCAATTTTGCCTAGAAACAGTTCAGATTTAAGAACATCGATAGAAACCGTGCAGGAAGTAAATGACCACCAAAAGAATGTTTTTCCTTGAGGATAATCACCTACCAGATTTTCCTTTATTCCACGATAAAGAAACTGCCGCTGAGATGGTAGTTTTGATAGTGCAGTAGTAGACAACCTTAGATACCAGAACCATAATCTCAAATTGGTTTGGTCTTCTGCACGTAGTGTAGAATTGAGAATGGAGTAAAATGATTCCTCTTCCGGCTGCCAGGATAGAGTATAGAGCAAAATTGCAGCTGACTCGTCTGGAGATAGATTATCTGGTGGGTGTTTACAGTTAAACTTCGCTACATACACCATATTTTGAACTCTAGGTACGATCAATTCGAGAGGCTCAACAGCCTTTTCAAGTGACACCAACGGGAATTTCTCATAGCCATGAATGGGTGACATACTTGTTAACGATTTTCCTAGGGTGTCACAGAGACGGAACGCATACGACCTGTCAGTAGGGTTGTCCATTTTCCAAAAAGAACCTAGTGTATAATCTGAAAATAAGCGCTGATTATGATATCTTCGTGACATAAATAAAGCATACAGTATATGGTACTCTGTATTAGAAGAGAGATGAGAATCGTTAGTCAACATACTCGTAGCAGAGCAGGTTTCGCTCATTTTTGTGAAACACGTTCTGAAAGA